>CAJVQA010010218.1:0-11534 GCA_910591915.1 Cetraspora pellucida | reverse complement strand
CAAACTGTTAAATCAACTTTATATAAAAATCAATTAATCAAACTTTACTCCTCAATCAGAAATTCTAACTTAGACAACCTAATCTTCTATACTGATAGTTCTATCAAAGACTGTCAAACACCAAATATTAAATCAGGCATAGGCTGAATTTGTGAAACAAATACTAATATAAACTTTAATGCAAGCACAAAATCATATGTTGATACTAATCGCACTGAACTTGAAGCAGTTCTATTACTTCTTTTAGTTATACCATCAAATATTACTATTATAATCCATCTCAACAACCAAACAACAATTAAAAACTTGCAACACATTTCATCTTTAAAACAATTACATATTAAAAATTGTGATATTATTTCTTTTATCAATTATCTCAAAACTTTTAAAAACCTTAATGTACAATTTTCAAAAATCAAATCATATACAAATTCATTTCATAACCAAGCAGACTTCCTAGCAAAATGAGAAACTTCTAAACCTACTCTCGAACTATCACTGCCAAATACTCAAACTTATTTTCTATGAAATAATCATCTTATACCATTCAAAATTCATAACTTTATCAAAAATATTATTACAATTCAAGAACTTTCTTTTTGGTCTATACTTAAACATTTTCAAAATACCTCAGAACCTAACTGGGCTCTTAACTTTCAAATAATCAAATCCATAGAACATGACATTTACAAATACTCCTTTTGTATTAAAATTCTTACAAATAACCTGCCTACTATGGAAAATCTTAATATATGCTATCCTTATCTCTATACAACAACATGTTCCCAATATACAAACCTCGAAAACACACTTTATCTCTTTCTCTGCGCAGGCAATAATATTAATATAAACTAATCAATTCTCAATACAATCCAATTAACACTTACCTTACTTCAAATATCTAACAGTCTAACACTCTCTATTTTTAATATTATCTTAAACTTTACAGCCAACCATACTAATCCTAATTACTAATCTATTTTATATGCCATATCTGGCACTTTCTCTTAACTACCTACAATAATATTAAAATTCTTTTAAATAAACAAACAAACATCTTTTTGATTAATTTAGGCAACAATCTTCTCACTTGGTACTATCAAGACCTATGGTTTACATGCAACATATCTTAACATTAATAAGAACTTGCTCAAAACATAATAACTAAAACTAAATGTACAAAAATTCATCTCCTAACAATATCTTCTTTCACTAACAACCTTCCAAAAACTATACAAACCTCTAATACTACAATAGCAATTAACAAATAACTCTTACAAGGTTTTACTCTAATCACATGCTTTATATAATATCTTGACTCTTATCTAAGGTTTCCTCCAACCTATTCTAGCTAGAAAATAATTTGAAACAATTATCTATAATACTTATTAGGAAATAGAAGGTGTAATGTCACATTGGGTGTTAATTTTTTTAAAAACACAAATGTAATTTAGAAATCTTTATTTTAGGAATTTTTTTTTCTGTAATTAAATTTCTTATTGTATTTTAAAGTTTCTACTATGATATTATATAAATAAATAAAAAAAAAAAAGAAATTATATTAAAGTTAAAATATATAAAGAAATTTTAATATATAAAAATTTATAAAAATTTACCATATAATTTGTTAATATTAACAGAATTGATATTAATGAGAGTGACCTGTACTAAAAAAAAAATTAATTTAATATTATTAGTTTAAATTTTTAAAATTTTTAAAATAAATCAAAAATTTTATTAAAATAATTTTTCATACTAATAATGTTTTAATAAAATATTTGTATTTTTATATATTAAATTTTTGTTTTAAAGATCTAAAAAATGTTTTTTAATCTATTTTTCATATTATTCTTATATATTTGTTTTTATCTTTTTAAAAATAAAGATTAACAAAAAAACTTATTTCTTATAAAACTTTTTATTTACAATATTTACAATATTTTATTTATTAAACTAATTAAAAACATTCTAATTATGCAACTTAATTGATGTTAATTATATAATCTACTTAACTTCAAAAAGTCTTTATATTTGTATAAGCTTTAGACTTAAACAGACTTTTAGTTTTTGTATACAAGTAACTCTTATTATAGCAAGCTTTTGATATAAGTATGATGAAAAATAATTTATACAGAAACCTTATCGATATAGTAAATTTACTAATAGGTTCTTGATATAGTAAAGACAACATCGCAGTCCGATCACTTTACTATGACTTGTAATATAAAATTAAAAACAACAATTAATTTTGATTATTGTTGAATTAAGATTAGAGATAAGGTTTGAATTAGGGTATAGTTTATATCAAAATTTCACGAAGACTTTTTTCTATAACCTTATACAATTATTTCAATAACGATTCTAAATTGGAAATGACATTTTTATTAATTAGAAGAATGGCATTGTATTTACGTTATAGAAATAAATGCATATCTTGAGCAAAAAGAAAAATATATATTGGGGATTTTGCGATAAAAGAAATTGTTTGACATTTGCATATTATTGTGGAAGAAATAGAAAAGAAAATTCTTTAAATAATCACGACATATCTGCAAAAAACATACAAGACAGTGATTTGCAAAACTTAAGAAACAGAAATGACGCGAGAGAACTAGTTGAATGACGCAATGATCCGGATGGGAGAATTTTCAAGGAAAATATAACAACGTACGAGGTTCCACCACATTTACAGGGTGATTAGAATCATATATAGAAATTTACATTACTAGCATAAATGATGCCATCTAGTACATGCATTGATGCATTAAATTAAACTATCTGATATAAATTGACTCTTGAACTTTCAAATGACAATGATTTCATAGTTGTTTTATTTTACCAATAAATTGGGCACGTGAATGTTCTACAAGCATCGATTTTACAATTTCCTGGCAAGATGTCGGAATTTTTTCATGCAATAAGATTGGAGAGAATCGTGTAGCTTTTTAAACTTTGCAGGTGCGTACATACTTAGATAGTTTGTAATACAATGAAAAGGCTAGTTCATGAATTATACTAATCTATAAACCGTAAATGATTTTAACCTATCAAAAAATATAATTTATTATAATAAGTGAGAATAAATGAAAAAAGGTTTAGATTTTCATGACAAGCATTTTTTATTCCCATTCTTTAGATCCCCGTAATTTTCATAAAGTGATGAATTACACATGTCAATTAAAACAGATTCATAAAAAATAAAAAAGGGTACGATTGCAATGTTCTTGATGTTTTTATGTCAATCAGCAATAAAGCACTTCACGTCCCAAGTGGCAAGGTAAAAAAAACCAAATTGAGTTATTTGTCCAATCATGAACTTCGCCAATCCAGTAATGGATATGCAGATAAAAGCGGATCTACCCAAGATCCTTTGAGCACCTTGGTTGTGAATTGAAGAAACTTATTTGTATTCGAAGATAAGTATTTACTTTTCTAAAAGGCGAAAAAGGCGAAAAAGCGATAGATAATGTTTTTAACAAACTACAACCCCTCTTCTGCTCCACAACTAAACTTAATATACCCTAACAATAAATCACGTGAAATGACTCATTCTGAAATTTCGAATGAATCAGAGATTTTGTCAAACGTTCATTTTCCATTAGAGTTCCCTACAAGCATAGTAACGCCGGAGGATGCTATCGGCCAACAAATATCCGAAATAAGCAGTAGACCAGTCTCGATTCAACAAGTATTTCAACAAAGTATGCCTCAACCACAATCATTACTTCCAATCCAAACTACCGACAGCATTGACCCATTTTTCGGACAATTCTCATCAATGTCAAATTCTACTATATCATTTCCACCTTCACCTACAAGTCCACCTAATTTTCCTTCAGGATATCCATCTCCTCCTCAGAGAATATCACATGATATAATAAGAAATGATGCATTATTTCCCGCACAATTTTCCGAAAGCGTTACCGATCCTTTAACTCAAAGCTCACCAACACTTCCTGATCAATCAGCTATTTGCCTTACGAGTGCACAACAAAGTGGAATGGTAACACCTCCAATGATGATGAATGGTCATGATTATTATCATCCGTATCACCAAATGATAGATCATAGTTACGCGTATCGGCTTATAGCTGAAGAAAATAGAAGACGGCGGAACACCGCTGCTTCTGCAAGATTCCGCATAAAAAAGAAAATGCATGAACAAGCTCTCGAAAAAACTTCTAAAGACATGGCTTCAAAAGCTGAGATGCTCGAGAATAAAGTGCGCGAATTGGAAAAGGAAATAAAATGGCTAAAAAGTTTGATTATTGAGAAGGATGCCCGACTTTTGGATATCGAACGTCCTAAAGAGCAACCTGATCAAAATTAATGAAAAAAAACAAAAGCATTTGTAAATTTTAAATTTTCTTTTTTTTTATTCGATACTATGAGAACCTCTGGAATGCGTTACACGTTCAATTTAATAGTAAAGGTGAGAACTTTTACCATATGAATTTTAAGCACGTTTTGACGCATTTATAAGTTTTGCTTTTTTTCTTTCCTCCAATTTCGTTTATAATCCTTATATTCGTTTTTTCGAAAGCACTCTAAAAAATCTCCGTTCATTATATCTTTCCTTATTTTGTCGTACCTTTTTTATTGTATATTCGAATAATTTTGTATAAATTTTTTTTAATCATTGTTCGGGATCGTGATATTTCGTACATATACCGACCCGATAATTTAATGCCATATATCATTTTTCTCAAGACATCTCAAGAAATTAATTAAGCAACAAAAAAAGCACTTAAATTTCCTTATGATCACCCGCGTTTTAAAAAATTATTTATATAAGCTGATTATTTACTTTTTAAATTAACAATCTCGATATGTAATCTTTTTTGTACAAATTCTTATGTTTTTAAAAAAATAAAATTATTAAGGAGTTTTCATTTAAATAAAAAAAAAGATCATTCATTGAATATTACTGTTAAGTCTTTAGTCTTTAGCGATCCTAAACCAGGTGACTAATTCCGATATAAACCATTATAATGCCAGCAGAACAATGTTTAAAGTTTAAACACGAGATTGCATTTGGTAAATTGGGATGACATACTCGAACTTGTACGTACAAGTCATCTAAAATCATATTTAGTTACAAAAAAAATTTTTTTTTGATAAATGCCTGAATTTTGTAACACTTTTTAATAACTCTATATATTTGTTCATTTTACTTTTTTATTTAAGTACGTACGGAGTTTTCCTTATTACATTACACGGCCCTGCAAAAATAGTTCAGTGACAGGAATGGAAATTGTACAAACTTTCACCTTATTGGACTCAGTCCATGAACGCATGTGATCAAAGTACATAGGCTATTCATTCTAGTTGCTTCGATACTTAAGAACAAAACTCTGATTTTTAACTGATTACATAAAGTGGTAATTAATGAATCGATTTATCATAACAGTTCGATTAATAACTCGGTTATAAATAACCGATATAAAATGTCGATTTATAAAACTATACTCAATGTGAAATATAGTGAAATAACCACTAACCACGTACTTATGTATATACTTTAAATTTAATCTACCGGAAATTTATTTTATATATTATGTAATCTGCAAGTTTCTCGATAATCATTTATTATGTAAAAATTATATCACAATTTAGTATGTTATTAGTTGCAAGTATAAAGTTAAATTTATCTGATTGATTAATATAGATCGATTAAAGCTATCGATATTCTTGTACAACTTGTTTATAATTCAAATACAAAGCTGTAAGAGGAAAAAACTCTTTTCGACAATCAACAAAAATAAAAAGAAAATATATAAAAAACCTTAAATAAACTAAATATGAATAAGATAAAAAAAACAAACTACAAACACTAAAGATTATTTAATACAATAATATTAACAAAAAAAGAAACAAAACAACAAAGCTTATAACAAAAATGTCAAATAATAATTTTCAAACTTGTAAATTATATATTAATATATATTTGTATCTTAAATTAAAATTTATTTTATTATTTTAATATCAAAAAAAAATAAAAAAGTTATATTAATATAAAATCAAATAAAAATTTTTAATTTTGATTTAAAATATATTAGTCAAAATTAAAAAAATTTTATTATAAATTTTAGAAATATAATTATAATAACTTAAGATAATTATTGTCTTATTATTTTTAAAATTAAAATATAATTTAAGACTAAGACAAATATTAAATATAATAACTTCAAATTTAGATTATATAAAGTTTTAAAAAGGTTTAAATATTTTTTTATTTCAAATTATAGTTAATATTATAAATAATTATAAAATTAAATTATTATAAAATCTGAATCTATTTTGTATATAATTTTAAAAAATTTTAGTCTTTTTTGTTAGTTTTTTTTATAAATAAAGTTAAAATTTAGTGTTAGATTTATTAATAAAAATATATAAATAGCTTTTGATAAAACTTATATTTTCAAATTAAAATTTCAAAATTTTATAATAATTTAATTTTTTTTAATATTAAAGATAAAACTATGTTTTTAATTTTATTAAAATTCAGATGAGATTTTTATAAAAAAAAGTTTACTTTTAAATTATATATAAAAAATAAAGACTTAGATATATAATCTGCAACTTAAATATATAATAATCTAATTTTATAATAATCTATATTAGTTAATAATATTTTAAATTTTAAATTTAATTTAAAAATTAATTTTAAAAGTTTAATTTGTAATTTGTTAAAATATTAAAAAAAAGTATAATAATTTAATAAAATAGATAAGTTGTTACTTTTCTAAATAACAGATTTGAAATTTAAAACCTATTAATAATAAAAATTTAAATAATTATTTGTATTATAGTAGTTGTTTTTTGTTGATCAATTAAAATAGAATATCTATAATTATGATTATATTAGCATAACTGGTAAATTATGAAATATTGTTTAATCTTAATTATATAAAAAGATATAATTTAATACTAGATAATACAAATTCAAAATAGATATATAGATTTATAATACTAAAAAAATAAAAACTTATTTGAAAAAATTCAATAAAAAAAAATATTACTAATTTTTAATAGTATTATTATAAAAACTAAATTTAAAAAATGCTGTGTAAATCTGTTGAAATTGGGTAACAAGAAGTCCATTTGGGAAGACCTGAGTAGAGAAGTAACTGGATCTTTGATAATCCTACTGTAAAGGCTAGCACGGGAAAACAGATACTCAGGTCTAGTACCTGGTCCTAGTAGCCAGATGGGTAAGAACCTTTGGGTTGGGAGTCTTGGAGGTACCACCAACCAGGCCATCAGAACGAACTGAAGGAAAAGGATATCAGGCTGACCTGATATACCGATGGACTGGTTGTAGTCCTACACAGGCTATCTGGATTGGGAGTTTGGTAAAAGAGCAGAAGAAAAGGCAGAAATATACTAAAGTACTGAGGTTATGCTATGAAGTAGATACTGGGATCTAAGTAAACTCTACAAGGGCATAGTGGTTTAATGGTTAGCCCTGACTGCAAGTATTGGTTCTGCCATAGCAATACCTAGGTCAGCTGTAAAAATGAGTATAAAAGACTCTGAAGGGTTTACCTTGAGGATAAATTAGTCCTAAGGTTGAGGATGATGATCTGGTACATCTGAGATGACCAGTAATGTTAATACAAGTTACAGGTTCAGAGGGTTTAAAGTAGAACACCCAAGTAGAGGTATTAGGTATGGCAATTAGTAAGAAACCTTCAGGTGGACTTCTTAAATAGGTAATATAGAAAGTTACACATATAGCCAATTGTATGCTCTCCTGTAGTAGTTCATTGAACCACAATACCAATAAGTGATTAATATAAAAGTCAAAAGACCAAAGAGGTCATCTTAATACCAAAAAAAAAAAAAAAAAATTTAAAAAATAAACAACTATTAACTCTCCTTGATGATCGCTTGTACTGAATTTCATACTAACAAAAACAGAAAACTTATTAAAGAAAGTAGAAGAGGTTACTATATAAATAACAGTTTTTATAAAGGTCAAAGTGGTTCTTCTATACTGGACTCCTTTATATATTTAACAAGCAAACTAAAAGCATGCATATATAAGATAACTGGCAGAAGGCACCCTTGTATAATAAATTTTAGTAGAAGTCTCGGCTTCTGTTAATGAAGTTAAAATAGTAGGCCTTATAGGAAAACAATAAGCAAGTTTTTAACACATTCACTAGAAATTCAAGGATATCTGCTAACTGAACACCACTACCATATTCTTTGCTTGGTTTTTGATAAAAGTTTTTACAAGAAGTGGGAATTTAGCATACCTCTTATAAAAGATCTACAGAAATCATCTATTTTAGAAATAGGAAAATTATCTCTTTTTTGGAATTAGGAGTAACTCTAATCAGAATAAAAGGGTCGGCTGTAGAACTGGTAGGGAAGAAATTAAACACTAACACCTCTATCATTAAATAACATTTACATATAGTATAGACCTATTTCTAGAATAGAGACTGGAAGTAACAGTACTATATAATTTTTACAATTTGCTCTAGCTGGGACTTCGGCCCTCTTTTTGTTTTTTTTTTTTCTTACTATTACATGTTTGTTTTGCTGTTTTGTTTTGATTTGGGTTTTGTTTGTTTACTTTTGGTTTTTTTTAGTTGTGTTCTTATTTGTATTCAATTTTATAATATCTTTTTTTTTTTGGCCCTTTAAGAAGAAGAAAAAATTTAAAAAAAGAATTGAAGACAGTTAATGCTTGTCCTGAAAAAGAGAAATTCTTTCTGGTATGGCTTTAAGTAGCCAGATAAGCAGTCGACCTCTGACTGGAATAGTGCAGCAGGTCACACTTAGATATCAATAAGATGGTCGAGTGATGCTGGACTTAGTTATTAGGAAAATTCTATATAATTATTGTATATAGTTGCAAAAATCTTAATAAAGTATTAGCATGGCTGCTTAAGAGCAAAAAAAAAAAAAAAAATTTAAAAAATAAATATTAAGAAGATGCTAATTCTAATATAGTAGTTAAGTTATCATTTTTCAAGTAACAAGTTTAAAATTCAAATCTTATCTATATCAAAATTTGAAAATTATATCTATGTTATAATAACTGTCTTTTGTTGATCAGTTAGCTTTATGCAACTGTAAACTAGATATATCAAGTCAGATTCTACTAACATTGGGAGCTTAGAGCATCTATATAAAATGTAACATTATATATATATAGAGAAATGTATAACTGGTATTGCATAAAACTTCGATGCAAACTCACAATAAGACTACCAAGTATAGAAGACTAAGAAACAAAGATAACAGAAACCTACTTGAAAATTCTTAACTAAAAAAAAAGCATAAACTTTTGATAATACCATTAGACTGACTAAAGCTTACAAAACACTTTCATAGAAACTAAATATTAAACTGAATGCCAAATATATATAGAAGAGCATATAACCAACTAGACTATCAGACTTATCAGAGAAAAAGGATATAAAAATATATAATATCAAACCATCTAGATTGGTAGTCTAGCTAGAGACTGCTGATTCCAAGTTGTAGCTAATAGAGAAGATATCAGAAAAATAAGTATTTGAATTTTAGTGAACTTTATAAAAATAGAAATAGTATAACATAACAGTTAAACAGATAATCTCTATGACTGCAAGTATTAGATAACTATAGTGTATTGCATAAAACTAGGTTAGTATGTATAAAATATAAAGGTTCTAGTAAGTTTTCTGTTAAGGATAAAGTAGTTCTAAGAGTACTGATTAGTATTAGAAACTTGAATAGGTGTAGTTTTAAAGATGATTTATAATACAAGAAGGATTGCATATGCAGAGAGTTTAAATAGACAAGACCTTTAGTTGGCTTGCAAATATAACATCTAGTATAAAACTTATATAGCAATATATAAGTGAACTACTTAAATTAGGCACCAAAAGTGCACATATAGCTAGTTATAATCTTCAATATAAGAAAGCCTTTAGAGACAACTTGTATTTTATATACTTAAATAAAAATGTTATATTTCAAAAATAAGGACTTTAATATTAAAAAAAAATAAATAAATAAATATCAATATAAAGAAATTAGACAAACAAGCATTTCTAAATAAAAAATAATATTAATTAAACTAACAGATTTTAAACTTCAAAAATATTAGATCAAACTTAATATATCAAAACAGGATATAGTACTTTTAAGTTATCTGAATTAAAAATCTAAAAACAAATTAAAAATATATTTTTTTTTTTAAACTTTGGCAGTCTTGCCAATATTCTTTATTAAGAGAATTGCATGTTTGATTATACAAATATTAGCTTAATTTTTAGGTTTGACATCTTCTGGCTACTGTATTAGTACTCAAAAGTGGCCTGCCACACTAGCATGAGTTGTTACTCATTGCTAGAAGACTATCCAGGCTAGCCTTTGAGGCCATTCTAGTAAGGCCTCCTATTATTATTAATTAGTTTTTGTATTGTGTTTTTCTATAAATTTTTTATTTCTTTTTTTTTTTCTTTTTTTTTCTTTTATACACTTTTCTTTTTCTAGTTTTTTATTTCTTAATCTTGCTATCACTTCATTTACTGCTCTATTTTGTTGTTCTGGAGTTTGGATTTTGTTTTTCTTTCTTCTTGTACTAATGCCTTGACTTTTTTTCCATTTGCATATTTTGCTGCATCTTTCTTTCTATACTGTTTTATAAAACTCATTTCATATTATATCTATAATGCTTACTAGGAAGTTTCTTGTTTCTTTTAGTGAGACTAGTATATCTTGTACTCTTTCAACTACTTTTTTTCACAAAAGATCTTTGATAAACTTCTTTCGTGTTTTAGTTCATTTCTTTCTCGTTTGGCCCCAAATTGCTTCTTTTAGTTATACTTGTGTAGTGTTTCTTTTTTTGTCCTTTAATAGTCCACTTCATGCCACTGTTATTGCTAATGTTTCTGCCTTTATCCAAAGGTTCTCATAAGCTGAACAGACTGCTAAATGATCTTGGTTCTCTTCTTTCCTTCTTTGCATATAATGCAGTCTGGTTTTATATAAAGGTCTGAACATCTTATTGCTAGTTCTTTAAATATTGGCATTCTTTCCTGTATATACTTGAAAAGTGTACTAAGTCTTTTACTTCCTCTAGTTGAGCTGCATCTAACTCCATTCTGGTTCTTGATTTTTTTTTATAGCAGCACCCAGCAGTGCTCTTTTTCTTCTTGTATTGGTTCTAACTTTTTAACTGCTGATAAAAAACTCCAATCTGCATTGTTTTTAATATTAAGAACTTCTTTAATAAAGTCTCATGTTGGGCTTTCTACAACTATATTTTTCCAAAAAAGTGATACATTCGACCTTGAAACTGGCTCTACTATAATTTTATCTGGATCTAACAATTTTGCTCCTTCTTTTGCTAATTTATCTGCTCTATTATTCCATCTGTTATTGCTATGATCCTTTACTTTTACTAACTCTAATTCTATTTTTTTAATTTTCACTGTATTTTCTATATTTATAATTAGATTGTAATTTTTCTTTTTCATTTTTCTTCTGTTGATTATGAATTGACTGCTATTGGATATACTTGCTAT
>CAJVQA010010217.1:0-11535 GCA_910591915.1 Cetraspora pellucida | reverse complement strand
CAAAGTATGTTATCTGACTGTAGGGTCCAAGAGACCCATTTGCTAACTAACTACTCATATTTAATATCTTATTAATAAGGCTTACCTTTGCAAAGTTTACTTAGATCCTAGCATCAACTTTATAGCATATCTCTAGTACTTATAGTATACCTTTGTTTCTGACTTCAGAGTTCCAATTCAGATAGCCTGGTAGGACTATAATCTGTTCCTAGTACTTTAGGATCTGCTCTCTAAGGTTCTTTTCTTTTAGTTTGAGACTTCCAGTAGCCAGATTGGTAGTACTCTTCACATAAGGTTTTTGCTTATCCAATTTCTTCTACATTGGTATTTATTTTCTAGATTTAGGCTTTACAGTAGTACTGTTAAAGATTTATGCTACCTCTCTACTCAGGTTTTCCCAAGTGGATTCCAGTTTTTCAGTTCACAAATTTATATAATCACAAGAACTTATCTTAGGTTTGCATTACTTAATGCCAGTTTGCATTTCTCTGTATAACTTCAATATTGTGCAAATGCCCTATAACCTGCCAGTTATCTGATGCAACTATATTACAGGTACTGATCTCAACTAATCAATGAAGTGCTATTGTTGTAATACTGCTTATCTTCTGTAATACTGATATAATATAGATAGTTTTTTAAATTTTTGCTATCAGTAGATTTTGAACTCCTAACCTACTACTTGGGTGGTTAACAACTTAATCACTTTACTAAGTCACTATACTTCTTATAAGAAGAATATTTAAAGTAGTAATAACTCATATTTCTTAATAATTTTCTTAATTAACTTTAGAGTTAAAGTTATCTTATATTAGGGTTAAGTTAGTTTTAGATAGTTGTATATAAGCAAAATTGTTTTTTTGACATTTTTATTTTTGTATTTTATAGGATTTTTCTTATTTAATTTATTAGTGACCATCACAATTTTATAATTTGATTGACTTAGGTCATGTAAATTTGCCTATTTTAGATAACTTATATAAGATAAATATAAAAATGTTATATAATTAAATACTATACAATAAATATATATATTATATAAATAGATATATAATTCATATAATACAAGTATATTGTATCCACAGATATATATAAATAACTTCTATATTAAGAGATTTATTTTTTATATATAAATATAAATAAAATTTTTAAATTTTTAAAAAAATTTATAATTACTAATTTTTTTATATTAAGATGAAGCCTTGCTTATATATTTATTAGTAATTTTAGTTGTACATATTAATTACTAACTTTTTTATATATAAGTATTATTAATTTTATTATATAAAATTACTAATTTTTTTATCATTAATATTAAAAAAAAATTACTAATTTTTTATATAGTAAACTAATTTAAATAGGTAATTTTTTTTTTATTATAATTTTTTTTACATAATAATCATAGTTGAAAATTTGCAAGTTTATAAACTAATATTATACCAAGTACTTGCATAGTAATACAAAAAGATACTTAATTGTAATTAGTTAATTTAAAAATATATTAAACAAACTTTTTGATTTTTTTTAAAAAATTAACCAACTTTGAGATTTTTTTAAATAATATGTAATAAAAAATTAATTTAATTTTTTTTATAAATATATTCTATAAATTTTAAATATTAAATATATTTATTTAATTGTAAGTTATTATGTAAAATTTTGTATAATTATATTTTAATACAAATGTATCAAATGTATCAAATTGGTATATCATGCTTAATGAGACGGCCAATAATATTGAATTATATTTAGAATTTTGATCAAAAAATTTTTAAATATATTTTCTTACCTGAAAAAATTCAAGCTAAAAAATACAAGAAAACATGCATAAATACTTGTTGAATCCCAATTATAAAAATTCAATAAATCCTATTTTGTTCTTAGAAACATCTGATGAAAATAGAAATGAGAAATTGACTAATATATGTTAGAAAATTTATAAATTAATCCTAGAATAAAATCAAATACTTACATCTTGAAAAATCTACTATGTATTATTTGAGAAATATCAGAAGTAAAATAAAATATTAAAAAGAAAATTACGCATACATTTTTCAGCTGAAAGAAACCAAATGGTCTTGAAAATAATTAAGAAGATATATTAACTCTTTATTATTTGAAGAAAATGATATATTCTCAAAAAAAATGTATAACAAAAACTTCACTAATCAGTTATTAATAGAAGTTCAAAATCAGAGAAAAGAAGAAATGAATTCAGTATTGTACACTTTAACCGAGTTCATCTTTCTGAAAGAGATAATATTATACTTATGGTTTTTTCCTTATTTTTACCTTATTTAATTAATATATATTTCATCATTATTTTATTTTATTTTTATTCTATTTTGGATAAAGTAAGAAAAAAATTAATGTCACACATTTTTGATGAGGATAACTCTTAGCAAAAGCTAGAAACTCTTAATAAAAGAACAACGCTCCTAATAAGAGTCTATAACTCCTAATAAGAAAGAAACACTTCTAACAAAGGTTTAAAACATTAATATAAATTAAATATATAAAAAGAAAGAGCATTAGTAGTTGCTTGTATTTGTTTGTAAGCAATATGTCCTAAATGTACTTCTCCTATAACAAATATATTGAAGAAAAACACTAATAAAGAGAAATTGTTGTCATAAAAGTGTTGTTAGATAATCACATTTTAATTACAAGTATTAACCGTGATAATTTTGTTCATGATCAAAGTTAAATCGGCTCAAATAAAATGAAGCTTCCCTGATCGTAATAACAGCATCATGGCATTACGGCAATATGGCATATAATATTTACAGCAATCAGGTACTGTGCCGTAATTAATTCTGCCATCTAGTCAGCTTCAATAGTCAGATCAACTTCATCTTGTCTTGCAATGTAAGAATGCTGTTGAAAGTTAACTAAGCTATTTCGTTATAACAATTTAGACAAATAGTGTCATTTATTTGGAGATAAGAAGGTAAAGTATTGTTAGTTTGTCCCTTGTTAATAACGTTTTCAGTCACCTTTTTCCAACGAATTGACGACTGTGCTTGGCATATAGTATACTTGTTACCAGAAACCCGAAACTTTTCCGAAACTTTAAAATTGGAATGTTAATAATTAATGCACATTTACTATAAAGTAACCAAAATTTTCCTGAAATGCAATCTAATTATACTATATTTTAAGTCTTAACGTTTAAAATCAAATTTCTAAGCCTTTCAGTATAATGTTAGAGTTTCGGAAAGGGCTTCGGGTTTCGGTTTCGGGATTTTATATATAGTTTCGGGTTTCGGATAACAATTATAGCATATAGTAATTGGCCCATTACGGACCCTATTTGGGTGGCAAACAAAAGCTCTTAATTCCTTCACAATTAGAAGTTTTCAACAAAAGAGAGGTTGAACTTAATGAAAAAGATTCACTAATTGAATCTCTCAACATACGCCTAGTCAGTGCTGAGATGAGGCAAAAACATGCGCCACATGATCTATTAAGACAGCTTCACAAAAAAGACTATATAATCAATAATCTTAGTGGGTTGAAGAGATTGAAGCCGCTATGAAAGATAAAGATTACCAAATCGAGGTTCTCGCTAATGCTTGGCTGTGAAAGAAACGGACAGAGAAATTAGAATGACTTTTACAAATTGATCTATCAAAAATAGCATATTGAAAAAGTTGAGGGTATTGATGATGATTCTTTAAAATTTTCTTAATCGTTTAATCGTTTAATTTGGCCGGCATTAAAATAATTCCGGCCCACGATCAACATAATTCTGCCCGGAACTCGGAGCAGTTTGTAAACGGTTAAACGGTTCCAATCCCTACCCTAATTTAAATTCAATGTTTTATTTTTATTAGGTTGATTTCATGTAGGCACGATTATGAACTACTTCTCTTATAAATTTAGTGATACAGTATGTTACCGATTATAAGCAAACTTGAATACTAATAAAATTGGGCCTGAATATAGCAACGTCTTTATTTTGACCCGGAAAAAATTCTCGTTTTTTGTTGCAACATTTTGATTCAACAATATATTTTTTAACACATGGTGTTCGTGAATCACCTGAGTGTTGTCTGTTATATGCACAAACATACATCCTCTTATATACATTAATTTTTTTAGCCATTCTGTATTCATGTTTTTAGCAATGCAAAATATTTTTTTATAATTTTTGGTAATATATATTTAAAGACTTTAGTGGCATTCTTTAAAACAATGCGACATTTTCGAACGACATTGAAATTTGATCTATGTTTGATCTTGTAGATCGATATTTTTCATTTGATTCACTATATCTCCGCAAAATGGTGATTCGCTAGTAATTGAAGAAGGTTGTTGCTTACTTTTAATTCGTAAAACCAATCCGTCTCTATCTCTTATAGTTTGTGTTGACACTATTTCAGGGGATGAAGAAGTTTTAGACTGTTTTTAATCAATCAATCAATATGTTGCAAAGTAGAGAAGGTTAGATTATATAATAATGTCAAAGATTTATTAAATTTGAGTGTGTATAAAATGATAAAATAATACAGTGCTTTACCCAGTTCGACTGTCTCTCTACAAGTTCAGTGCATTTTCTTACATTTTCATTTGTGAGGAACCATTTTTCTTCTTCTTCTCCATTCATATCATCGCCATCCAGATAATATTTAAACCTTAATGACGACCATTCTAAACCTTCTTCATGTTTCCTTAGTAAAATTACAACATTATTATTGGATATTGAAAAAGAATTACTAGTAGGATTTGTTTTTGGATGATAGATTTCTATAATTAAAGTTTTTTGATTGGTAGTATTGGATGATGTTGGAAAGTTGGTTTCTTTAATTATTGTCTGATAGAATAAATGTTAACAAAAGTAGATGACGTATTACAAAATATATTCAATTGAACAATACGTACACGTTCTGATTCAAAGATTATGTCAATGTTAAAATGATTATTAAGTTGAAAATGATCGTATACTATAGTACTATAAGCGTAATTTTGATAATAGTTAATACATTGTGAATAGTGAGTAAATGTGGTTTTCAGAGACTGCATATCTGATATTCGTATAACCATTGCAGAAAAAAAATGAAAATTTTTATCGTTATATGGTCAAATATTGTGGTACAAGGATGTTGGTACGTAACTATATCAGATTTACCTATGTATGCCAATCACTCGTAATAGTCATGTCATCTAGTGAAACTCAGTCTTTGATTTCTCTTTCTCTAACAAATGTAGAATTTGATTCATCCGATCCTATTGCTTATGCTTTTGCATATATAACCTTATCTCCTTTAGTTATTTTGGTAGTATATCCTACTATAATTGTCGCTCGAAGGGAGGTGGCTTCAATCAATATGTTTATTGGCCAATTCTCTTGCGAAATTTTGAACGCCGTGTTAAAGAGATGGTTAAAGGAGAAAAGGCCCACTGGTATTCCAAAAAAAGTTTTTATGCAACACTTTTCTTTCTTGAACAGAATGTAAAAACTGAATCTAAATGGTCAACTTGATAGATAAACTTGGGGATGGATATGGAATGCCCTCTTCACATGCCCAATTCATTGCTTATTTTACAACCTTTTCGATTTTATACTTGTATATTAGGTATTTGTGCTTAAAACTTGGTGGTTTTTCTATATATCATTTTATGAATCATTTTATTTATTAGGATTACTTTCGATCAAAATTTATGGAAATTTCCGATAGCTTTTAGCTTGATAATATTATCTATTACTGTTTCTTATTCTAGGTATTGCTTTTAGTCTCTTATTCCTTTAAATGACAGATTAACTTTACTAAACAATTTCTTCCTTTAGAATATATCTTGATTACCATACATCAAAACAAGTTTTAGTCGGCAACATTTTTGGCGTTGGTTTTGCTTTGATATGGTTCATCATAACAGAAAGTATTTTACGCTCTTTCGGCGTGTTCAAATTAATTGTTGAATCTCCTCTTGCAAAATTCTTTTACTTGCGAGACAGTTCATATGTTCCGAACATTATAAAAGTTGAATATATGAATTGGGTTGCTCTATCGTCTAAACAGAAAAAAACATGAAAAAAAATGTAATAGTTGTAGAAATTTGTTTAGAAGCTTCAAAATGAATACATGCTCATCGAAAAGATAATAATTTATGTTAACTGTGTCTAAAAAAGACTTATTCTAGTTTCTTTGTAATCTTGCATATATTCTTCTAACAAACTATCTTTGTACAATTGCTTGCTTGTGTGAATTCTTGGCAATATAGACTTGATCTGAATGAAGTTTAAAGAAAACATTGAATCGGAAAAGAAATCTATAATTAATAGTAAAACTTTCCTTAAAAAGCACGTTCATTTGAAGAGATGCACCTTACGTGAAAACCTGAAACCGATTTAATGATTTACTATGATTGGTTTGCTAGGTTTTTATTTATACAAATTGCATCATATGACTTCATATCTCGTGCGAAGTCAATTAACTAACCAAAATCTATAATTCTCTGAACTCAAGATTTGGTCGTGGATGAGGTCACCTCGCACTTCACGCAAAATCATATGATTGTGGGATGTGATGTATGCTAGTTTTACGATTATGAATAATGGAATTTTCGTGCGTCAAAATTAGAATGAAATCTGAGATACGTAGGTGATTTGCGTCAACCTAAAACGATGATATTTGTCCAAATTTCTTTATCGGTATTATAGTTCTTATAGATACGTATATTGTTTTCCATGAGTATATATACGTTGCTTCTTTGAAGGATATATATCCATTAGAATATGATCTAATTCTGTGTATTTAGTCAAATGACGAAAAGTAGGTGTGCATAACGTAGTATTAATGGAATAAAAAAGGATTTATTTTTTATAGTTTTGATCAATTAGTGTGTTGTTTATTTAGTGCCAGATTTTAAACGTCTTTATACATAAAAGAGTTGCAATGTTCTCAATTGCTTAGTTTGGTATAAAATACATGAATCACTACATATTTTTAACTGATGAACTGGTTTGATATATTTCAAAAATCGAATTTACGACATAAGTTTACCAACTTCCATCGGTTTTACCATCGTCCATCATTCAAATAATTTTCATCACTTTCATCTTTCGTCATATGGTGTTTGATTAATAAAAGACTAACCCTAGGTTACACATTTCATCAGCGTAAACCCTCCAAATTTATCTAATTATACACCACCATGCCTATTACAAGTTATCAAAAATTGTCTAAATTGTTTTAACCAAGAATAATAACATTAAATGCATGAAATCGTGGTGACAAACTCTCGATCAATAACGTTGTTGAAATGATGAAAACGTAAGTAGGATCTTTACTAATGACGAAAATATAAATTCCTCAACGAAGAAAGCCTGAAAATTGCACCAAGAAAAGCACTAACAAACGACGATTTAGACAACAATAATTTAATAACAACAACAACAAAACTGAGACAATAACCTGTACTCTAAAATAAAACTAGTTAGTAAAAAGAATAAAAATAACAAGGTAAACAAAAAAAAACTTATAGCATGCGATACCACGATTTGAAACAATACAAATTAAATACGTATTTAAAAGTTTTCATATGAATTTGTGTAGTTTAGTATGTACAATACAATTGTTATGATAATCTTTATTATGTTAATAACAAATATCTTTATTAATAATACGAATATGTAATATATATTTTATCATCATATACCTTTAATAAATGAGTGTCGCCAAAGAAAAACCTGCATATCTAAAAATAGACTAATGAATTTCATTAGTGATCTATTTTTAAATATGCAGGTTTCTTTTGGTGACACTCAAATATTGTTATGAATATAATTATCATATTTAAATAGTTATATGTTGATTTCTTTTTGTATTATTTACTGGCATTACACTTGATCTTATTAGATCTTAATAGCATTGAACATCTTTATTTATTATATACTGAATTTTAATAATTAGACAAAAATAATAATTCATTTTTGATGTAGAATTGTTTTTATAAAAAATAATTATTTGTATCCTTAATGAAAGTTTATTATGTAATAATTCATGAATAATCAATATAAATTATATATTTTTTATATATAATCTGGGAAATAAAATAATTAATAAATAATTAAGATGAATGTAATAACTTAGTAAAGTAGATAAGTTGTTAACTAGTAATACAAATCAAAATTAGAATTAATTAATTAGTTGGTTAGTTAACAACTAATTGACTGAACTTTTTAAACATTAACTAATTGATTAGTTGCAACTAATTGACTAAAGAATTGATTGAAAAATTATTTATTTATTTAATGAATTAGTTGCAACTAATTGATTAATTGATTAGTTGCAACCAACTGAAAAAATAATGATTAACTAATCAATTTGAGAAATTTTGTTAATTTATAATACTATTGTTAACTTTTCAAATGTTAGATTATAAGTTCAGAACTTACAAATAGCAAAATTTGAATTTTTTACTTGTATTATATCAACTGTTTTTTTTTTTTTAGTGTTAAGATAACCTCCTGGATCTTTGATTTTATTTAATAATGGTAAATATAGTTCAGTGAACCACTACAGGAAGAATATACAATTGGTTACATATATAACTTTTTTATATTACTTATTTAAGAAGTTTATCTAAAAGTTCTTACCAATTGTTATATCTAATATCTTTATTTAGATATTTTATTTTAAACTCTCTAAACCTGCAAATCTATTAACTTCACTAGATCATACTTGATATTCAGATTATTGTCTCAATCTTAGGACTATTTCATCTTTAAGGTAAATCCTCCAGAGCTTTTTGTATTCATTTTTACAACTAATCTAGATATCACTATAATAGAATTAACACTTGCAATCAGGACTTAGTCATTAAATCATTATACTCTTGTAGAGTTTACTTAGATCTTAGCATCTACTTTATAGCATAACTCTGATACTTTAGTATATCTTTGTTTTTTTACCTGCTTTTTTACCAAATTTCTAATTCAGATAGTCTATATAGAACTATAACTAGTCCATCAATATATCAGGTCAGCCCAATATCTTTTTCTTCTGATTTGTTTTAGCAGTCTGGTTGATAGTATCTTAAGACTTTCAACCTAAAAGTTCTTGTCTGTTTAGCTATTATAACCAGGTACTATAACCTTGGTATCCATTTTCCTGATCTAGTCTTTACAATAGGACCATTAAAGATTCAGTTACCTCTTTACTTAGATCTTCCCAAATGAACTTCTTGTTATCCAATTTCAATAGATTTATATAGTTATAAGAACTTATCTAGTATTTGCATCATTTGATTTGTCAATTTGCATTCTTCTATATAACTTTAATATTGCACAGATGTCTTATAACCTGTTAGTCATGCTAGTACAACCACTATTACAGATATCCTAACTCAATTATTAGTAACAGTTGTCATAATATAAATATTACATAGATGATTATCTAAATTTTCACTATTAATAGGATTTGAACACTCAACTTACTACTTGAAAGATTGACAACCTGACCACTTTACTAGGTTATAATTAGGGTTCTACAAGTGCCAGGCATGGGTACTATTAAAACATAGTGCCAGGCACAGGTCTGGGCACCATTTTTAATACTATATGCTTAGCACTTGCAAAACCCTAGTTATAATACTCATATATCAATTGTTTTTAATAATTAAATTAAAATATGTTTCTAATAATTAGATTAAGATATTTATAATTATAATCATATTAGCATAATTAGTAGTTTTTTTTTTTTAGTATTTAAAGTAATCTTTTTGGTCTTTTAATTTTATTAATACTTTTATCAAGTATCATAATAAGTGTATAAATGATTATATATATAATTTTTTTATTTTATCTATTTAAGGAGTTTGCCTAGAGGTTTCTTATTAGTTGTTATATTTAATACCTCTGCTTAGGTGTTTTATTTAAACCTTCTAATCTGAAACTCTTGTACCAACTTTACTAGGTTACTTTTACTTAGATTCTTGTTTCAACCTTAGAACAATTTTATTCTTAAAAGTAAACCTATTAGAGTAAGTTATATATTTTCTATCTACTACTAATCTGGATTTTCTACTATGCTAAAATGGTCAAGATTATTTATTAAATGCTATTATCTTTGTTAAGTTCATCCAAACTCTAGTATCTGTTTTTTTGATATCTTTTTTATTATCTCCTACTAGCTACAACTCAGAACTAACAAATTTCTCAAACTTCCAATCCAGATAACCCAGTATGTTATACTTATATATTCTTTTCTACCAATGATTTTGGCAATCTGGTTGGTTATATACTCTTTTATATATCTTGTTATTCAGTTTATCTGCCAATTTTTATGAAGATGTTTTATGAGTTTCTATTAGTTTAATAGCATTATTGAAAGTTTATGCTATCTTTTTATTCAGAATTTCCAAGTAGGCTTTTATCTTAGTTTTCTATGCCTAGTAATCTTATTATAGATTTGCACTAAAGACTTATGTAACATCAGTTTTTCATATTTCTTTATATATATATATATTACACTTTTTATAAATATCTTAAACTCCAAAAATCAGATAGGCTTTGATCTGATGTACTTATATTAAGAAAACATTAGTATGCTCCTTTCAATCCATCTACAGATACAATTTGGCATATCAAAATGAAATATATACAGACAAAATAGATAAGAATTTGTTTGTTACTTTCATATAGCAAGTTCCAAGTAATCAATATTGCATACACCAGTATGAAGGTCTTTTATTAGTTTGTTATAAATTTTAAAACCCTTTATCTATAAGATTATAGACATTAAAATATCTTCTTTTATTTATAATTTGACAATCTATTTGGCAATACCTAAAAATAGATAATGCATTGGATTAATTACAAGAAATTGAACAAATTAAAATAAAAAAGTTAATAAATTTCAGACCAACAGACTAAAGTTTCTAATATACACTTCCTTTTTGCATTATCAGTATTACAATTCTTCTATCTTGTAGCATTTTGTTGAAGTTTATTAATATTTTTTTCAACAAATTATTCATTTATATCAACAAATATACCAAAGCTAGGCTGATTTCTTTTGTTAAAATTGGCTTTCTTTAAACATTTGTAATAAGCAATTCTGGCCAAAATATGTTTATATAGCTTTCTTGCAGCAAATATGTTATAAGAACAACATATTACTGCAGCTTTTATAAATTAGTCAGTAAAATATTTGAAAGTGCTTGCCAATTTGATTTCTTTTTTTTTTTTTTTTTTTTGTTTATGCTAAGGCCTTTTAGTTTTGGCGGCTACTGCCTTTTTTGTAAATTTTATTATGATTATATAACTTGTACAAGGTTACTGTCTGTATATCTGTCAGGCCATTACATATTTCAGAGTACGTCACCTAACTATAGGGCTTCAGAAAGCCCCACTGCTAACTAACTACCTACATTTAATCTTTGCTAACAGGGCTCGCCCTTGCAGAGTTCATCCAAACCCCAGCACTGACTTTACAGCATATCTCTAGTACTTTAGTATACCTTTGTTTCTGACCTCAAACTCCCAATCCAGATAGCCTGGTAGGACTGTAACCTGTTCCTAGTACCCCA
>CAJVQA010010216.1:0-11535 GCA_910591915.1 Cetraspora pellucida | reverse complement strand
CTTAACCATCTTATAATGATGACTCTGATTCTGACAAATCCACTAGATCTATAAGAAGTGCATATAATACTTTTTCTGTAATAAGTAGTAGAAGTAGGCAACATCAATCATTCCTTCCAACCCAATTAAGGCAATCCAGACAATCCAGACAATCTGCCCAACAAACTTCCTCTAGGCAACCATCACCTTCCAGACAATCTGTCTAGCAAACTTATTCTAGACAACCATCGCCTTCTCAACCTACCTCACATCGTGCATCACGATTGTTATCACCGCAGCTGCAGCAAATACATGGAAGATTGGCATTGCCTGATCATTAATCTTCCAATCAAAATCATTCATATAATCATGATGGTATAAAAGTTTTTTTTATTTTTTTTTGATTTTTGAATGTCGATCTTTTGATCTAATTTTTTTTTTTTTTTTTGAAACATTTTTTTGTTACCTTTTTGAACTTATTCAAGTCATTGTCACTGTGAAGCTGAGGACCGAGAATGTCTCTTCACTCAAAACCACCAAATATACCTCCTGATCAGGCAGTTAAGTAATGATTTTCAAGATCCAAGGAATAAAATATAGTACAGAAACATTCAAGGTACTCAAGGCATTCAAGGCAAGGATCTTTCGTCCAAAGTGTGGGATGTAAGTATTATAGAAAGCAAAGGCATATTTTGAGTGCTATTTTTTTGGTATATTCTGAGTGCTTTTTTTTTTGGCATATTCTGAGTGCTTTTGTTTTTACATTTTCGCAAGAAGTATATATTAGCATTGTCAAACGCCTTTTTCTGCATATAATATATCCTACCCAAAATGAAATAAAGGAGTTCTTCAAGGACTACTTGAACGAAAAGTTCCCTGAATTTATTGTAAACTTAAGTGCAAATGATTTTGCAAACCGGTTCCATGGTGTGTGGTGTTCTTAGGTAAACAATAATATTTAACATCTGTATATATCATTTTATATTATTATCAATCATTTTCAATAGGTCTAAGCATTTTTTATAGTGTTCAATTTTCAATAGCTCTTACAAAAAATGAAGAACCTGCATGGTTTAGCATTGCAGAACATATATTAGGCAATTTGGAGTGTATTTGGTTATAAAAAGCTTCCTCGCCTCAGAAGCAATGCTAGTGCTGAGGATATAATAAGGTGGAAGCAAAGCCAAGAAGTATACAATTGCTATTGTGCGCTCTATGAGCAAGATAATAAAGGTGTTTTTTGGGTTGCAATTATTGCAAGAACTGCATTCAGCATGGCTGTTGCCTCTACTCTCACAAACCATCATTGTGCCTTCACACTAGCTGTGTGTGACATTATATTGAATCCCCAATCAAAAAATATTGTCTGTAGTGAAAGCTAAATTAAGTGTTGCATGGTGTGCTATTTGGTAAGTATTTGTAACATATCGATTGTAACTACAAAATGAATATTAATCTTTATTATACTAGAATGACTTTGATAATGGCAGTCCTAATCAAGAATCGGCCAACACAATTATTAATAATAAGCTTGCTTAGGCTCTCAAGAAGCTGAACAATTAACACAAATGCAATCAGCACAGGCCAATTCCAACACTGAACCTGACCTCAATACAACTCCCCTGTTCCGAATTAATTTTTTAATTCTTTCGCAAAATGCACAGGACAAATTGTTTGGGATCTATTAGTGGCATTGTTTTTTTTTGTAATTTTTAATGTATTGCATGCAAAATGTATATCATATATATAAAATAAATTGTATTCAATTTAAATTTATATATTTTATTCGCTTTAAGTTGATAAATATAAAAATGAATCGCTGTAATATTTAATATAATGATTTGTGTATATTGATTTTAATATTATGAGTATAGCAGTACATAATAATTATAATTGATAGATAACCATAAGCCAATTATAATCAATATATAACTGAAGTGATTATAATTGATATATTATCTAACACGATTCTAATCATTTGGTTATATATTGATTATAATCACTTGGTTATATATCGATTATAATCAGCTTATGGTTATCTATCGATTAGTATCACAATCGTTATAAATCGGCAGAGGTGATTTATATTGTTATATATTCTTCAGTTACTAATTGATATATAATTTTTTATTTTTTTTCCAGATGCCAGTATGACTGACAGGTCACATGGCATTTGTGTAACAGTTATATGACATTGTTCTTTAAGACAAGGTTTGTAGTTACATAAAGGAATGCAAACTGGTACTAGGTGGTGCAAACCTACAATAAGTTCTTGTGACCATCTAAATCATAAGAACCAATAGAAAAAAGATGAAAGCCTACTTGAAAGACCTGAATAGAGAGGTAATCTGAGCTTTCAATGGTGCTACTATAAAGACTAGACTTATAAAATAGAGCTAGAACTTGTGAAACCAAGCAAATGTGCTGGTCCTTAGGGAGGAACCAGATGAACCAATCAGGCTGCCAGAATTTTCAGGTTTCAAAGAAAAAAGGTACATGCCAGCAGACATGTAAACCAGAGGTATATAGTTTTGACCTACCTTTTCAGCTATCTGAAATGACAGCTTGGTGGAACTTGAATTGAATGCCAAAATAATAAGGATATGTTGTGAAGTTAGTACTGGAGTTGAAGTAAACTCTACAAAGGCATAGTGGTTTAATGATATGCCCTAACTGCCAGTGTTAGTCTTGGCCATAGTAATATTGGATCAACTATAAAAATGGAATATAAAAGATTCAGGAAGGTTTAGTACAAGGTCAAAGGTTCCAACGAACTGCTTTAAAGACTTAGTGGTCATAGCATATTTTTTATCAGCATTGATAAGATCATTGATAAACAGAGATAGGTAAGTGGATATGAAAACAGAGTAGTTAAATAGGGAACCTACAAGTGGGTTTCAGGTATGGCAGCTAGTATAGAACCTTTAGGTGAACTACTTAAATTAGACAATAACTAAAGTTGTATGAGTGGCTAGTTGTACTTTCTCTTCATGTTTGCTCTTGTGGTTGTAATGCAACCATTAGCCAAATATACTATCAATAAAATTTTAGGTCACAAGTACTTATCTTAATATTTAAAAAAAAAATTTTTATGTTCCTATTACTCTGGAATTTCATCAGAATTATTTCTAATTAGAGATTTCTTTGTTCTATTATTATCCTCAGCCTTCTAATTATTGTGGCTTTCTTATATCAGGTCTGTTATTATTTAAGGATCTGAGTACTGAAGATCTTTTTATTTTTGCAGTATATCATCAAATATGATTAATCAATAATCATAATCTTAACTTAGTTTTTTGTTACCTGTTTGACTTAAACTGACAACCTTTCAATTGATAACCTGGGAGTGTAACTACTTTACTATTGACTTGCAGGTCTTAATAAATGATTTTAACTATAAAATACTATAAAATAATTATCAAATTACTTTAAAAATAGGTATAGTTTCTTAATAATATCTAACAAAAGTTACTTCTCTCTTAAATATTGCATATATTTATAAGAAATTTTTTGTACTATATTGTTATTATAATATAAAATTAAAAAAGCTTTTATTCTATAATAATATAAATAAAACTAGTTTTAACTTTTAGTTAATAATAAATAAACTTTATGACTTATAAATTAATATTTAACAAAAATCTAATTTTTGGTTTAAGAACCTTAAAACTTTATTTTTAAGGCATAGACTCTACATTTCAATTTATAATCATCAAATTAAAACTTATTAAACTGATTAAACAATTATTCAGTTAATTTTTATTAAATGTTATTAAAATGCTTATAATAGTAATATAACTAATTAATATAACTAAATAATTAAATAATTTAATTAATTAATTAAATATAACCAGTTAATTGAATTTAATTAATTAAATATAACTAATTAATTAGACTTAATCAATTAAATATAACTTATTAATTAGATTTAATCAATTAAATATAACTAATTAATTAGATTTAATTAATTAAATATAACTAATTAATTAAATTTAATCGATTAAATATAACTGATTAATTAAATTTAATTGATTAAATATAACTGATTAATCAAATTTAATTGATTAAATATAACTAATTAATCAAATTTAATTAATTAAATATAATTAATTAATCAGATTTAACCATATTTATGAGTAAAGTATATGTATATCATTTTTATATAGTTTTGTATATTTTCTTAAAATTTTTATATAAAATTAATATATGTTACTAATAAAACTTTTTTATTTTGGGTATGGGTTTCATAGCTTAATGGTTAAGCTTCTATACTTCTACAGTCAAGATCAATAATTCAAGTCTAGCTGGAGGCAAAATCGAAAAGATTTTAGTTTCTGTAACCTATAAAGAGCCTATAATTGAACATGAAGCTCTGTGATCAAGTTCAAGTGCAGTATATAATAGAAAAAAAAAATTTTGAAAGGAAACTGACTTTGCAGAGTATGGGCACTACGTGCGATAGCAGCATTACAGAAAGTTCTATTACACAAAGAGTTGTGCATATAAGTCCTCTGAAGACAGAGCAGTACCAACATCTCTGCATCCAACTTGTGAAGTACTTAATTGGGAGGATGATACCAAGGTAACATGAACTGGAGTGATAAGAGAAGCAGTGCATGCATAAAAGGTTTGTGACAAAGAATTAGCCTTATCAAGATTAGAAGCACCTCTGGCACTATAGAACAACTAAGAATAGAAGGTAACTATCTGTATAGAGAAGTTGTAGCCTGTTCTGTATGTCTAAAGGTTACAAACCAGAGCTTTGATCACATCTATATGGAAGCCTATAGCAAAACAAGTAGAACATACCAATATAAATGCTGTACTAATTATGGTTGAGATACCTAAATTAGAAATGAAAACCTACTTGAACACAGTGTAAACATTTTAGTCTAAATGTAGATTCAGGCTAGGATATTCTTAAAAAGACAGAAGGATTGCCCATGGTTAGAAACAGAACAAAGGAAAACCTACAGCATAGTGTAACAGTATAGAAACATTGATCAATAACTGGAAGAAGATGTATACTTATCTCCAAAATAAAGTTTCATCTATACTATAAAAGAGAGTACTTAAGAGCAGATTAGATATACAATCTGTTGGAAATGATACTAAGACCAAGAAGGGTTGCAAGCCAGCAGTGGCAGCAGAAACTTGGCTTAAGATACATGCTACCAGTACCTGAATTGAGAAGTTAGCAGCAGAAACCTAACTTGAAATACATGCTAGAGAGGCACCCTTTAGACAAACCAAAGATGATAGCTCAAAAAGAGCAAACAACCTGGTAGACCAATTTGAAAGTTGTTAAAAATAGGTTGTGAGACATAGAAAAATATGTAGATTATCTAATATAATTAGTAGTAAAACAAAAATTCAGGTTAGGTGTAAGTAGGACACAATACAAAACTTTGGTAGGTTTAGGTTGCAAATAAATATGTCTAAGTTCTATGTCTGAATAGATATATAGTGATAGATGATATATAATAGATTTGTACTAGCTATAACAAATATACTAATAAAGACTAAAGGGTATGACCTCATCTTAAAAAAAAAAAAAAAACTTTTTTATTTTTTAATTAATCAAAAAAAATTTTATAATATTATAAATAAAATTATTTTATTTATTATAGTAAAATTTTATAAAATAATTGCTAATCACCAAAACACAAAATCTGCAGAAACAAAAATCAAGACTAACAGAAAAACTACTGTTAAAACTGTACTTAAAGACTTAACAAAAAGAAAGAGCTTCAAAAATAGAACTAACAAATAGAGCAGTAGAAGAAAACAAACCAAAAAGCAAGTAAAGAAAAGACAAACTTGCCAAATGAGTTTTGAAAAGCAAAAATTTTGAAAAAATAGCTTAGACTTGAAATCACAAATCTGTTTAGAACACAAACATGCATGTACAAATATAGACAGAATAAATATGTAAGTATTACAAAGTGCATATAATTGTAAACAAAGTAGTACAAAATACAGTCACAGATAATACAAGCAAAGGCAGAAGAGTCAATGATGCTAAAATTGGTAAGTAAAAGAGCAGAGACAGAACTAAAGCTTATAGACAACAAAGAATTAGAGCAAAAACTAGCAAATAGAGACAACCATTTCAATGTAAGAGATATAGTAGCAGCAGCACTATGAAAAACAGATTTAATAGAAACAGTAATGCTAAGGAAAATATATGAAGCAATAATTAAAGTAGACATGAGAGATCCAACAAGTATAGAAAAATGGGCAGAAAAAATAAATTACACAAGCCAATATCTACTAGCAGTACAAAATATAAGAAGCAAAAAAGTCCAAACAGTATCAAAAGAGAAAATCAACACATCAGAATTGTATATAGAAAAATAAAACAAAAGGCAGAAGCAGTAGACATAATAATGAATAAAAAAGAGTTATGACAAAATACAAGTTTAGAAGAGAAAGAAAGACAAAAGAGGAGAAAAAGCAATGAAGTTACAGATACAGAAACAACAAGCATGATGATTAAAGAGCCAAAAATAAACAACTATATAGAAAAAGAAATAAGAATATTAAAGACAGACATAATGCAAGAAGACTATAAAGACATTGTTATAGCAATTAGAAACCAAAAAGAAACTAAGCAAAATAAAAAAGATGAAATCCATAAAACTGAACAATAGAAAAACAGAGATAATATTATAGAAGAAACATTAGAACAAAGCATTTGGTCATCTTCAAACAGAGAATAAAATAATGAAAGAATGTATATAACAAAAATATTAGTATACAATGTACTAGGTAGTTTACAAGAATAAAAAACAAAATTTATTAAAAGATTGCAAGTATCCAACAAACATGTTAAAGAGGTTAAAGAAATGTTTAAGAAAGGTAATGCTTGGATTATTGTCACATTTGACTGCAAATATAGCAGAGAAGAAGCAATTAACAAAATCAAAAAAAACACAATAATTGGTTTAGAATGATCTCAGATATAGATGAACCAGAAGAAAAAAAGATCAAAAAAGTAAAAAGTTAAAACATAAAGATGAGCCAACAGAAGGAAAGAAGAATAAAGAAGAAGCTAAAAGAACAGAAAACAATTTGTTCAATCAAGAAAAAAAAGACATAAACAAAGAGAATAAAAAAAACACAGTAGCATTAATAGTATAGAACCTGCTAAAGGAAATAACAGAGTATGAAATCAAGTATCTAGTAAGAAAGATAGATAAAGTAATAGAATACAGAATTTGAAGAAGCACATACAGGACAATGGCAGTAATAAAAGTAAAGAGAAAAGAAGAACAAGCATTTCCATAGATAATTTTCTTAAGAAATAGAAACTTAGCAAGAATGACAATAGGTGAAGAAGAAGAGAAAAAGAAAGAAGAAAAAAATCAATTTATAGCAAGATTAATAGGAATACTAAAGGAAATTTCTGAACTAATTTTACTATGAAAGCTCAAAACCAAAAAGGCAATAACAGTATACATTTCACCAAACAGATGAGAAAGACTAAGAAATTACACAGTAGTGTCATTTAAAAGTCAGAAAGATATAAATATAACTACTAAAAAAAAGGTCTAGTACAATGAAGTCTTGATGTTCTGGGAAGTCAAGCCAAAAAGATTAAATAAACAACTCTATAAAAGCAGCAACAAGATACAAAAGATACAAAAGAAAAAAGAAATAAAAGACCTCAACTCAGGAAAAGAGCATACAGATTCAGAAGAGTATATAAAGAAGAATAAATATAGTACAAGACTAAATAATAGAAGGAATAAACAAGAAAATGGAAGCTACTAGAACAAAAGAAATGAAAAAGAAAATTCAGCAAGTACAGACCAAGAAGAAAAAAGGCCAAGAAAAAAAATTGAGAATATAAGAAAAACACAAAAGCAGACATCAGATATGGAAAACATATTAAGCCAAATACTAGAAAGACTAGAAAAATTGGAGATAACTAGAAAAAGGATATGGAAGACCCAACCAGATTGCTCCTAAAGGTGCCATAAAAGAACAAATAAGAAAATTGAGAATTTTCTGCAAAGAGAAAATAAAGTTTTTGAAAAAAGAATATTACTTTCTTATCTAAAAGAAAAAAAATGCAGAAAAAGAAAAAAAAGAGCAGTTAACACAGAAGTATTACAAAACCAGTTAAAAGAAAAGTAGAAAGAAGAAAAAAAAGAGATAAAAGTGGCATATCACAATATTAATAGACTAAAAACCAAAGGTTGAAAACTTGAAAACCTGCTTAGCTAGACAAAAGAAGAAGAAATTACAATACTAGAAATTACTGAAATAAATCTTACAAAAAGAGAAGAAAAATTTTTATTATACAATACAACAGAAAGATATATTTGTTATTGAAGTAATGCAGTAAAAGACAAGAAAAAGTGATTAGATATAGGGGTGTTAATAGAAGAACAATGTGCAAAACATGTAGACAGAGTCAAGAAGATAAATGAGTATGTAATAGAAATTACACTATACTTCAAGCAAATGGAATTAATAGTAATAGGGGTTTATATACTACAAAGCAACAAAGAAGTAGAAAAAACATTTAACAAAAAATAGTAAAAATTATTACAAAGAAGAATAGATGAACACAAATAGTGATTATAGAAGACTTTAATTATACAGTAAACAATGTTCTAGATAGGCAGAATCTACAAGCTGCAAACTATAAAAGATTATTATTATTTAGTTAAATAAAAAAACAAGACTTTTATGATACATATAAAGAAATGCATTCAACTAAACAAAGATATACATGGTCAAACTTAGAAACAGTAACAAGAATTGATTATATATGAGTATTAGAAGGACTGGCTTCAGGTCTACAAAGAACAGAAATCAAAAACATAGAAGAAATTACTGAAAATAATCATAAAATAGTAATAACAAAAATATGAATAAGACATGATTGCAAAAAATAGCAAGGCAGAAGTCAAAAGAAAGAGCCAATCAAGAACAATATATCTCTATAATAAAGCAAAAGAGGAAGAGTAAAAAAGTTATACACAAAAGTTACAGAAGCAATTAGAAATAAGAGAAACTTTAAGAAATATACAAAGAGAAAAACAAGAAAAGAAAGAGAAAATACGGAAAATTAATGAAATATAGGATATAATAGAGAAGACAATTATAATAGTAGCAAATAGACATATACCAAAGAAGAAGGTTTACAACATAATGATAAACAGAAAACATAGTCAAAAAGATCAATAGCAAGGAAAAATCATTGTAGAGCTTCAAAAACTAGTCAAGTATGCAAAAACAAAAAAAGGACAGAAAGTAACAGAAGCAGATAAAAGTGAAGTAAATAGAAACCTCAAGATGCTTAGCAAGAAAATTAGTGCAAGATTACCAAAATCCAAAGACAATGGTTCAATGCTTGGATGGAGGATATAAAAGGCTGGCAGAAAATCTTGCAAGAAAAAAAGAAGAAAAAATAGGAACAAGAACAAAGAAAACAAATAAAAGATAATATAGACAAAAATATGAAATGATCAAAACTAATCAAGAGAAAATAATAGCTAGCCTTTTAAACAAGCCATACAAGAAAGTAATATTCAACAGAATAATTAAACATACAGAAGAAGAAACTAGACTAGTAATAGAAGCTGAACTGATTAAAGAAGCAATAGTAGAATACTACAAGAAGCAGTTTAGAAAAAGAAATACAAAATTAGAAGAGATGTCAGAAAGCTAAAAAGAAATCTATAAACTACAAGACTATATTAAAGAAGAATAGTATAAGAAAATCAAAAAGAAAATTGAAGAAGAGAAATGGAATAAAATAATTAGAGAACTCAAGACAAAAACAGCTTCAGAAATATCAGAAATAAGTTATACCTTAATTAAATAAGTAGAAAGGAAAACTCAAGAGGTTTTTAGAGCCTATGCAAATTTGTGCTTAGAAATAGAAGAGATACCAATAAAATAAAAAATAACACAAGTATATCCAATACCAAAAGACATAGAATAGAGATACAATTTAAACAATATTCATCCAATAGCTCTAATTAAAACATTTAGAAAGGTTGTAACAAAGTTAATAATAAAAAGATTTAGCAAAATATTTACAGAAAAAAAAATACTTAAAGGACTGAACTATGCAGGCCTATTAGAAAACTCGATAAAACAACCAGTACATGTTCTAAACATAATAATAAAAGAAGCAAAAGACAAAATAAAGAGGTGTGGATACTTCTGCAAGATATGAAAAAGGCATTTGACTTATTTTATTCAAAAGTCTTGAGCTAGCCCTACAAAAAGTCAAAATATCTAAAATGATGATTAAATATATCTTAATCTTTTTTATAAAAGACAGCTTAAAATAATCACAGCACATAGTCTGACAAAAGAAATAATAGCAAAAAATAGAATAGATTAAGGTAAAGTAATATTACTACTAATATGGCACCTTTTTTATGATCTACTATTAGAAAAGATACAGAAAGATAAAAAGTTAGGCTTTATAGTAGAACAAAAGTTTAAAGAAAAAATACACTGTAACAATATTATAAGCCATCACTAAGCAGCAATCACATATGCAGATGATACAACATGGATTGCAAAAAGCAAGAAACAACTTCTAGAGATCTTAAAGATGGCAGAAGACTTTTTTAAAATAAATGACATTAAGATAAATAAATCTAAATCAAAACTGATAATAATAAACAGGAAAGTTAAGAAAGAAGAAAGAGAAATAAATTTCAAAAGAAGCAAAATAATAGAAGAGTCAAGAAACAAAATAGTATGTTCATTAGGAATCTGGCTAAACAACGGAATGTGAGAAGTCTTAGTAAAGAAGAAAGCAAAAGGGATAATAAGTTAGACAATCAGAGACCTTAAATATAAAAAAATAACGATGAACCAAATAGCATATATAAACAATATAGTAATAATACCAAAATTAAGCTACATGTTGCAATTAATAAAGATATCAAAAAAAGAGATAAATAAAATACATCAACCAATAATATGCTTGGCAAAACAAAAAAGTGGCTTACTAAGAACATTAAAAAACTGTATAATAAAACACAAAGATTTTAGTAGTTGCAGAATTCTGTGACAAGAACTAATAATAAAACAGAAATGTGGTAACCTAGTGAAGTAATCAGGTTGTCAACCTTCAAGTGGCAGGTCCAGAGCTCAAATTCCAGTATCAACAGAAAATTTGAAAATCCTTTCTGTATTATGATTAACTGTCTTTCACAATTAGTTAGAATAAAATACCTGTTATCTATGTTATATTAGCATAACTAGCAGGTTATATGACATTTGTAAACAGTTATATAACCTTGTCCTTTGGGACAAGGTCTGTAGTTACATAAAAGAATGCAAACTGATACCGGGTGGTGCAAACCTATAATAAGTCCTTATGGCTATATAAATTATAAAAATTAAAAAACAGGGTGTGGTGACCTAGTGAAGTGGTCAGGTTGTCAACCCCCCAAGTGGTAGGTTAGGTGTTCAAATCCTATCGACAGTGAAAATTTGAATAATCACCTATGTAATATTCGTATTACAGCAACTGTTACTAACGGTTGGGTTAGGATACCTGTAATGGCAGTCACA
>CAJVQA010010215.1:0-11535 GCA_910591915.1 Cetraspora pellucida | reverse complement strand
AATGTTAAAAGCAAAGGACTTGCAAATGTTATTCGATTTCAACAATATAAACATTGAGGAGAAAAATGAAGAACTAAAAATCGCAGAAGTACTAGAAAATAAACTTACTCTTCAAACAGCTCTAATACTAAAAAAACTTAATCTAACTTCAATAAATCAGCTTATTAACAAGGCAGGAGACAAAATAATTTCTTGGCATCAACTTAAACTATTAAGAAAGGAATTGAGCAAAGGTAGAACAGCCAGCTGGTTTAAGAAAATTGAAGAAACAATATTAGAAGACAAAAATAACAGTCAATTAAAATCTGAATATGTATTACTAAGTGAAAACAGAAAAGCACTTCAAACACCACTCGATAGTTGCTTAAGAGACAACAGAAAAAGAAAATGAATAGTATTAAAATCAAAAGAAAAAGAAACCAATAACTTGGCAATAAGGAAAATAGTTATGAACATACCAAAAAAAGTACTCACAGAATACTGGAAGATCAAATCAGTCAAAAACAAAATAAACCAAGTTCTTAAAAAATGTGAAAGATGTAATCTTGATTATATAAGAGAATTCAAAAGTTGTAAAAAATAGAGTTACAGAGAAGAAGTTCAAGGTTCGTTATCAAGATTTATCAAAAAAGATGAAGACCTACAATTTATAATAAACAAAGAAATAATATATAGCCAGCAACAGGAAAGTAGAACCAAAATAAATAAATCAAAAGTACAGCTCCAAGATATAATATGTTATGATTTGGACATAGAATTGATCAAAAAACAATGACTAAGCAAAGAAATAAAAGAACTTCTTATCTTCAAGAACCAAAAAACCCAATTAAATACAGATAATGAACTTATCTTCTATACTGATGGTTCACTCAAGAAAGCAGCAACAAACAATGCTTCAAATATTGACCACATGGGAGCAGACTGGATACAAGTAGATATAGAAAAAGAAAAAGTAATTGATGAAGATGCCATAGGTGCCCGAAATTGGCTCTCATCAACAAAATCAGAACTACTCACAATTTGGTTAATAATTCTAATAACACCAAAAAAAGAAGAATTAAGATCTATACAGATAGTGCTGCAGCAATATCAGGTCTTAAAAAAAGAAAAAAGCTAAAAAGAAGTAGACAATTGATTAAAGAAAAGAACTACGACTTGAAAAAAAGTATAATAGAGCTACTCAAAATAAAGAGAATAGAATTAGAATTAGTTAAAATGAAGGGTCATAGTGATAACAAATGGAATACTAGAGTAAATAAAATAGCAAAAGAAGGAAGTAGTATAGAAAATAGAAATAAGATTATAGTAATGCCACCACCTAGTTCAAATGTATTACTTTGCTAGAACAAAACAATTGTAGAAGGGCCACAAGACAATTTGTTAAAGATATTTTAGATTTTAAAATTGGCTCAGAATGGCAATTTACATCAACTGTCCAAAAATTAGAACCAAATAAAAAAAAAGAAGAATATGACTGGTCACTGCTATGGAAAAAAGTTAGAAGTCATAGCGAAGTTAGATGTATGAGTATGAAAAAAAATAGAGAAATCACAATTCTAATCAAATGTGTTAACAAAAAACTATCAGTACTAAAAACTCTAGTGAAAAGACATCCTGACATATACAAAATGCCATATTGCATTCTTTGTAATGAAGACCAAGAAGAAGATCAAGAACACTTAGCTATATATAAATGCCATGAAAAAGGTTGGGCTATCACAGAAAACTTAGCTATTAATTTGGCTTGAACAGTTTTCTCAGAAGAAACTCAGAAGAAAACAATCAAATTAGAACTAATGAAAATCTTATGAGGTGATTCAGCAGAAGGAAAAAAAGAATGTAGATCCAAAAGCATAAAAGAGCTAGTTCAAGAAAAAACTAAAATAACAATACAAAGTCTTATCCAAACCCTTAAAGAAGCTAAAGAGTTTATAACAATATAGACAAATATAGCATGAAATGGCTTTTTTGAAAATATATAGAAAAAACACTATAAAGCAGTTTCTAAATGGGAAAAGACAAATAGAATTAGCTCTGCAGACAAAAAAAAGAAAAATATCAATCCAAGAAGTGATACAGTTAAAAATGTGATAAAGAGAGTAGATAATAAAAGTTTAGAGAAGGACCAAGGCTGAGCTATAAAAAAAAAGAAAAAAGAAAAAGAAAAAAAAATACAAAGTTCTTGGTTCGATTTGGTTAAGAATTATATAAAATGAAAAATAAGACTATTTTTTTATGGTTCTAATGGCTAGCTTGGTATAGCCCTCTGGCCAGACTACTGTCTGGCCAGTGTAGCAGACTACTCCTAGGCACTCATAGAAGCAGCCGAGAGATGTCGAGCCAGAATTTAAGCCAACTTTGTACAAATTATGTATATAAGATTCTTAATAAAGGTGATCGGCAAGGCTGCCAAAGATTAAAAAAAAAAAAAATAACTAATAATAATAAAATAATAATAATTCATTTTATAACATTTCTGTTCTTTTTAAAAATTTATGAAATAAATTTTATGTTCTAATTAATTTAAGAAGTTGGATGTACTCATTATCTAGCAACTTAATAATATGTGTTAGGGTCATATACTTCAACTATAAAATTATTTCTCTTGGTCATAATTTGAAAACTATATATTCTAAAAGCATCTTTTCAAGTATTTTTTGCTCTTCTTGTTATTTGAGCATTTTGAATAAAGTCTTTAATCTTAGAACAATTATTGGACTTAAAGATTATTTGTCTCAAGTAATAGTAAACTTCAATTTTCTTGTTAAGATTATATTGAGTATGTTCAAAAATAAATAAGAACTTTAAGATTCAATTAACTTATTTTTTTCATGTTCTTTCAAAAAAAGAGTTGGTTATACTTTAAGTTGTTAATACTGGTGTTTGTTTTAAATCATTTATTATTTGAGTTAGATAGTTAGTATTATTACTTCTAACTTTGTAGTTACTTTATTAAGTGAAGTTTTAATTAGAAAAAGTTATATTTCTTTTAATTATAGAAATTCATCAATATTGAATTCTACAGAAGCTTCTATTACAGAGTTTAAGTCAAAAAGTTTTTTTGGTTCTTTATTACTTCAAAGAATAATATTTTGAGATAATATGTTTAAATAATTTTAGATGCAAAATTCTGTTTTCAGATTTGAAGAAAATTGTTTAAAGTGATTACTGTTTCTGGTTATAATTTTAAGAATTCTATTTTTAGAAAAATTTGTATATTTCAGAGGTATTTATATAAATTTTTGAGTATTACAATCTTCGAATAAATTGTAACATTAAAAAATTTGTGTAATATTATTGTTTTTTTCTCTAATTTTAGAAATTTCTTTTAGAAATTCTAGTTATTTGATAAGAACAAAAGGTCTCATATTTGCTTTTCATAATATTTAGCAAGACAATTACTATTATAGTACTTTTGCAATGTTTTTTCTTTGTTATTACAAAGTTTATAGACATTATTGTTTAATTTTTTTTAAATAATAAAAGGTTCAGTTTTTTTATTTTCAAATTTAGCTAATTGAGAATATTCTATATCTTTTCTAATTATTTATACTTTGTTACTTATTTTAAATATTTTAGATAAATTTTGGCATCAAAGTATTCCTTCTATTTCTGTTATAATTTATTGGTTTTTTCTTTTGCATCATTTTGCAATTCAGGTAGCTTGTCAATAAACTCAAATGCTTAGTGCAATATGCTATCTTATAAGTTGTATTTTGTTTCTTTATGAGATTCAACAGGTAGCAAAACTTCAATTAAAAGAACAGCTGGTTATCTATATACAAGCTAAAAAGAAATATATTCAGTTGTAATATGCTTCTTTGTTCATAAGCAAGCAGTATAGCAGGTATATGTAAGTTCCAGTTATCATTTCTTTTAACTTTAGTAAGTGATTCATATAAGGTTTAATTAAAATATTTAATTATTTCATTTATCTGTATATGGTATAATAAAGAAAACTTATATTTAATAAGAAACTTTTCACATAAAATGTAAACAGTTTCACTAATAAAATTTCTTCCTTGGTTAAAGAGAATAATCTTGGTGTTTCATGTTAACAAATAATTTTTTTAAAAATAAACTGAACTAAAGTACTTGCTTTAGCATCAGGTACAGTACAGGCTTCTGGTCATCTTGTTAAATAGTCAGTAGCAATAATAATATATCAATTCTTTTGTTTGGTAATTGGTAAAAATCTTACTAAGTTAATTTCAAGTTGTTCAAAGGCTTGTCCTATTTGAATAAAATAAAAAGGTTCAGTTCATTTGTCTTTTAGTCTCTTTTGGCACTCTTTGCATGTTTTAACATATTCTTGTACATCTTAATACATTTGGCTCCAATAATAATATTCAGCTATTTTATAGTACATAGCATCTGTTTCTAAGTGTTCTGCAGTAAAATGCTTATGCATCATATACAAAACAGGTTCTACTTTATTCTATTTGATAACATGAAGAGAGTATTAAAGATTCTTATTGTTTTTTTTGTATATTAGTTCTTTTTTAGTAATAAAATATTTAGCATAATGTTGTATTTGTTTAATATATTTTTGTAATAAAAAGTTAGATAACTTGTTTAATTCTATATAATTATATAAATTATAATAGAGGTCTAAATTTATAAGAAAAAATTTTAATACAAGGTCTCAAAATAAGGCATCTACATTGAAGTGAACTCTTCCTAGTTTATGAATAATTTTAAAGTTATAGGGCTGAAGTTTTAAATTTATCTTTCTAAATATTTTTTAGGTTCAGCAAATTGTAATCACTTAAGAGCAGAATGGTCTGTGATTAGGATGAATTTAGCAGTTTCAAGATATTTATAAAAATGTTCAATAGTCTATACAACTGCAGCACATTTAAGTTCAGTAGTATTATAATTAACTTCTTCTTTGATTAAGCTTTTACTTGCATAAACTATAGGATGTTCTTTTCTGTTTTATTCAGTTAACTAAAAGTAGCTCTGAATCTATGATAAAAGGTATTGATAACTAAAATAAATAGTCTGTTAAAGTTAAAATACTTTAATATAAAGGCTGTGATAAGTTTTTGTTTCAATTTTTTAAAAGCTTTTTGTTGCAGTTTATTTTATATATAAGAAGTTTCTTTACATAGCAGCTGGTTTAAAAGCTGTGCTACTTTAGAGAAGTTATAAATGAACTGTCAGTAGTAACCTACTAGTTCTAAAAATAAATGTAGTTAGATTATATTATTAGGTGATTAAATTTTCTAAACAGTTTTTATCTTTTGAGAATTAGATGCTATTTCAATAGAAATAACTATATGTTTTAAGAATAATAAGCTTTGCATCTAAAAGTTATATTTTTTTAAATTTAATCATAAATCAGCTTATCTGATTCTAATAAAAGTTAGTTGTAAATGTTTTAAATATTTATTAAAAGTCTTAGAGTATACTATAGTATTATCAAGATAGACTACTACAAATTTTTATACAATGTCTTGATATATTCTGTTTATTAATTATTGAAAGGTTGCAAGTATATTATATAGTTCAAAGAGCATTATATTAAACTTATAAATACTATATTAAGTAACAAAAGCAGTCTTTTCTCTATATGTAGAGTGTATAGCAACTTGGCAATATCTACTTGTGAGATCAAGTATAGAGAACCACTTGGATTCTTTTAAAATATTAAGCATTTCATCAATGTGAGATAAGAAATAAGTATCTTTTTTAGTAATACTGTTAAGTTTATAATAATCAATACAGAATTATAATTTGCCATTTTTCTTTTGAACTAATACAACTGATAAGGTTCAAAAACTAGAGAAGAATAAATAAGTTTACTATTAAGCATTTATTGGATTTTTTTTTTTAATAAATATTTGTTTCATCAGTGAAGAAGAGTAAGATTGAGATTGAATAAAAGGTTCTTTTTCTGTATAGATTTGATAAGTTATAAAAATAATTCTATTTTTTTAAAAATTTAAAAATTTCAAAATATCAGTGCATTCTAATTCTGTTATATCTTGTGCAAAAAGATCTAAAAACTCCATTAGCAGCTGGCTAAATTGTTTTTCTTGTTTAGTATCTAATAGTTTAATATTCAATTTAGATAGTTTTAGGCTAACACTATATTCTTATAAAGAATTATAGTATCTATTGTAAAAACTTGATGTACATTTTCTAGTTCAACAGATAGCTTTTCATTCTGCCTAGAATGATTTAAAAATTTAACTTTTCTCATTCTTGAGCAAGAGAAACATATTATTGTTAGATGTTTGGACATCTTATTAGAATACTTGTAGAAGGATTTGAATAAATCTTTCTAACTTTTCTATCTTCTGTTGGAGCTGTAGAATAAGTTGGTTCTGAGTTTTAATTTGTTGTTGTAGTTGTGCAACTTGTGATTGCAAGAGGTCTGGTTCTGGTAAAGTTGCATTGGTAGAGTTTGACAGAAGGTTTACTGGTTCTAATATAAAAGGTTTATAGATAGAAACTAGTAGAGGAGCATAGTTCTGGCAATATTCTTGATAGATGTTTAATTCATTCTAATGCTTAACATGTAAGCATTCTTTGCAAAGCTCAACAGAAGCACTAAACTGTTAACAAAGGTTAGTAATAGTAAGCCAATGATCAAATTCTGAATAGCTAATATCAAAAGACTTAGCCAAAGTTTGTTGAAGAAGTTGCTTTTTTTCTTCATCAAGAACAGCTTGTTTAGCTTGTAAAATAAGATACATTTCTTTATATATCTAAGATTGATTAATCTGATCATTTACTTGAGGTTCCAATGCTTCAGTAATAGTAAGGTCTGTTTTTTGCAAATAAACTTTAGCAAGATAAAAAATTTGAGTTTGGTTCATTTTATACTGAGATTTAGCACTTCTAGTTGACTCAGTATAGTGTTTGATTTAGATTCATAGGTTATAGTTAAAGTTGTAAAGAACATCTGTACTGGCTTTGTAAGCATATAAATGTTCAAGTTTACAAAATTATAGTTTCTCTGTAATACTTTCTAAATTATGCATTCTGTTTCTGAATTCAACATGTTTGTATAATTTGCATTTGACTAAGGTTCCATATCCATCATTTTGGATGTTACAGATTAAACAAATAAATAAATAATGAATAATAGATAAATAACAAAAAAAAAATTTGCCATTATTCTATTCTATATCTACTAAATAATAGTAGTATAACAGCAGAATAACAGTAAAATAATAGGAGATTTGTTAATATGATAATATAATAGTAACATAATAGCAAAATAATAGAACAGTTTTATTATTTTACTTTTAGTTACAAAGACTAAAAGTAAAATAATAAAACAGTTCTATTATTTTGCTATTATGTTACTATTATGTTACTTATATTGACAAATCTCCTGTTATTTTACTGTTATTTTGCTATTATGCTACTGTTATACTACTATTATTTGGCAGATATAGGATAGAATAATGGCAGATTTTTTTTCTGTTATTTATTTATAATTTATTCTTTATTTATTCATTTGATCTGCATTAAGAAATTTTATTACTAGATATATATTAATATATAATATTATATTGATATATATTGTTAGAAAAATATCAATATATATCAATAACTATATTATTACTTAATATTTAACCAATATTAGTAAATATCAAGTATTAGATATTCATTAATATATTTCAATATTAATAATCATCAAATTTATTTAATTACTATTATTCAATAATATCATTATAACTCAATATATATCTTACATATTGTATAATATACACTTTAAATTAATTAAACAATTTTTTTAACACTTTAAATTAACCAGACTCTTTAAATATACACTTTAAATTAAAATATAAAACTGTTTGCTAAATATTTATTTCTTCTAATAAATCTTGGGTCTATGTACACAGTTTTATTTATGCTCTCTAAAAGTATACAACTATAGTGTTTTAGCAGCTTCAGTTTAGGATATCCACATACTTCACTATTTTCATCATACTAGTAGATTAAGTAAATTCAAGTGGCTTTTTATTTGTTTAATTAAACTTAAATATTAGCAGTACCTTAATAGATAATAATTTTATTAATTATATTACATTTAAAGTTAGATAAAAATAACAATATTTTTTAACTTCAAGAGTTATTATGACTATTAATATTATTAACTCACTTTTATTGCTTTGTTGTTAGATTGTATTAATAGAATAACTTATAAATATATTGATACTTACCAAGCTATACCAATTTATTTTTTTTCTTTGTTACTTTCATTAATAATAATGTTAGAAAACATTAAACTTCTATAAAAGTTTGATATAGTCTAAATTATATTAGTACTTTCTAAAAAAGCCAAAAAAATATCTCTATGTGATTATTATTAGCAAGAGATGTTACTGATTTTTCTTCAAAAAATTTATAAAGACCTGTTAGTAAATTTTGAAAACCTTTCACTTGTAATAGATCTATATTATTTTTATTATTTTCAAAAAAATCATCTAGCTTATCTAAACCTAATGACTACAAAGATTTACCAAACCCTTTCACTTTATGATATTTTTTTGAGCTCTATGTTCTGTTAGTTGACATTGTTTAACCTATTTATAATGATTATTAGTGATGTTTAGCAAAAGTTTACTATATATAAAACTTATAATATTTATTATTTGTTTCATATAGTCTTTTTTATTAAACATGTGATAAAGAATTTTTATATAATCCTTATAAAAAGTTTTATAAGTCTCTGTAGTCATACTATTTATAAATCTATACTTTTCAATTGCAGATACTATATAATAGTATCAAGTATAAAATTTAGGAAGCTGAAGTTCATTTTAAGCATATTTTAAAAATATTTTAACAAATTCTTGAGCCTAATCCAAAATGAAGGTTTGTAAAATTGATTATTAGTAATCTAAAATTTTAAAAAGCTAATTATTTATATTATATCTGAAACTTGTTACAAGAATCATTAATAAACAATTCTTTATGAATGGCAATATACATTCTAAAAAATTTGTAATAAACTTGACATAACTGTTTATTACTAATTTCTGATTTTCTATAATCCTCATATAGATTGTTGAGAGTGAAAATTATTATTTTTATTATATTTTACAGTTTATTAGCTGTAATACATGTTATATTTAATATATTCTTTATTATTTTAAGACTGCTATATTGAGGAATTAATGTTAATTGCTATTCAAAAGTTTGAATTATTTGGCTCCTACATTGGTTATATAAAAGATCTTTAGTATAGTTTAGCATATATTTAAAGAGACCAAGATCCAAAGCATGCATTTGATTAGGTATAATAGCCTCATATATATTAAAGTTTCTAAAAGTTTATTATTTATAACAACATATATTTTTAATATATTACTATAATAACAATAAACTAAATCACCTCTCTCTCATATATTATTACTAATAATCAAATCTAGGTGAGCCTTGGCCACTCTTGTAGGTTTAGGTTGCAGATTATATGTCTGAGTCTTTATTCTTCATATGTAATTTAAAAGCAAGCTTTTCTTTGTAAAAACTTCAATTGAATTTCAATAAAGTTAAAGGCATGGCCTCACCGCTAATATTTAAAAAAAAAAACAATAAACTAAATCTCATACCTTATGTTTCAAAATACATTTGTTTTAGGATAAATTAAATAATACTGATCATCTTTGCTATCTATTGCTTGTATCATAAAATCTAAAGTTCTTAAAATTATTTTTATTAAATTAGTATTATTCAAGTCATCTTTTAATACTAAGCATTTTTTATATAATCATCTTAAAGAAGCTAACTGATAAATGTTTGCAATCTTATTAGCCTTAGCTATGTTTATGATAATTATCAATATACATGAAATAAAAGTGATTATATTTTCATGTACTACAAAGTAGAGCTCTGGTTTTTTAACAATAGGCTTAAGAAAAACTGATATGTATTTCTGAAAGATTTCTCTTTGTACTTTTCAGAATTTATCAGACTTTTTCATTTTAGAATCCTTATTTTTTAAGATAGAAGGTATCCAATTAATGCTTTTGATTTCAGTTTGTTTCTTTAATAGTTGAAAATATTTTCAAGTGATAAAAACAAAAGATGCTCAGAAGATTTTCTCATATGATCTGGAGTTGTTGCATTTAAATAAAAGATAAGCGATAATAAACATTGCTTAAAAAGTAATTCTAATTCTTCTTGCTTTTACTAATTACTATAATATTGTTTTTTGAAAATTCTATATTTTATATTATTTCTTATTTCTCTTTTATCTTTATATTCAAAAACTAATAACTAATTAATATTATTAATTTTTATTAAAGACTTTATAGCCTTAATTAATAATTGATAGTAAAAAATATATTCAATATTTTCAAACTTTTTTATAGAATTTTTTTTGAACATCTTATAGGGTGAAGTAGATTTATTAAAAAATTTCTTTTTTGTTTTTGTTAATGATAGAAGCAGAGAAATATCCAAATTAGCAAATTTATTAAAGAAGTTTATAAAAGTATTATTAGCTAAATTTGAAAGTTAATACTTATTAACTATCTTCATAAATTCATAATAAGCATTATTAGGCTATTCAATATTTTGTAAGTAGTACAAGTCATCAAAAGCATCATCAAACAAAGCTTTTTCAAAATCTTTAGGATCAATTTCAACCAACTTATTACTAACATCATTTGATAAAGTATCTTCATAGTTTTTAAGATCACTTTTATTAGATATAATTTTGAGATACTTCATCTTCTATCATATTATCAATTAAAAGAAGTTCTATTTCTATATAAGAAGGCTCACTTGAAGTTAATTCAGATGAGATTGACATATTTTTATTTTATATAAAATATTATTATTATATGACACTTTATAACAATTAAAAATATATAATCATTTATCTTATATTTTGTAGCAGAATTATTAGAACTATATTTTGAAAGATTTTAAATATCATCATTATCTAAGTATTTTGTAGAAACTGTATTATTTGTAAAACCTTAAAAATAAGAATAACTTTGTGAAATAATTTGTGCTAATGTGAATAATTTCAAAAATTCTTGATTATAATGCTTACATTGCCAATGCATTTTAAGAAAAAATATATATATATATATATAAAAAAAAGATTTAAAAAAGAAAATAACTAAAAAGATATAAAAAAAAATCAAAAATAATTATTAAAAATTAAAAAAGAATTAGAAATAAATAAGAAAATATAAATATAAAAGATAAAATAGATATATTCATCAAATTTTTAAAATATATGTATCAATTGAAAAAATAGAAATAAATATATATCAAATGTAAAAGATAGTATAAGATATATATCAAATATAAAAGATAGAATAAAATATATATATTAAATGTAAAACTAAAATATGGATTTTATATAAAAAAAGCATCTAAAAATAAAAAAAAATAATATAAAAAAATATTATCCCTTAATCTGTAAACTTTTCCAGGCAAATTTGCCTGGAAAATTATTAAAAATATGCTTATGATCTACTTTTTTAAATTTTAAAATATTTAAATAAAATTTTATTTGATAATATTTAAAAATAAGGATTATATTATAGCAGTATT
>CAJVQA010010214.1:0-11536 GCA_910591915.1 Cetraspora pellucida | reverse complement strand
AATTGAACTTAATACTTACAAACTAGTAATTAATGCAATTTATATAGCATTTAGAAATTTCAAAGCAAAGTTCGGGTTTAACATATAATAATAATTTGACTTACATTCTATAATTCGGTGAAAAATATTATTTAATGCAAGAGTTTTTTAATAGATAAAGGAATTAATACTCACCCCCTAAGTAAATGAATTATGTACAATAATTTATATATCAGTTATAACTTATACTTTACTGAAATTTTTGATTTACTATCAAACTCACTTTCTGTAAACATGAATAAGCATTTAACGATTTATTAGTAAAATTTGGATTAGCAGTATATGAATATACATCGATAAACTTAATACTTACGCGCTAACGAATATAAATTATGTAAACAGTTAGGCATTATTTAGCAAAGTTTTACAACATAAATTTAATACAAGGTTATCTGAATTCAAACATTATGCTTACAATCTAGTAGTAGATAAAAATTAGTACATTTGTAATTCTTGTTTATCATAAATTTAATACATTTAATGCTTACTCCCTAATATTTACGTAATAATTTATTTGGCGGTAATTTATTGTGGATTAATTTAATGAATGAACACTACTTACTCCCTAATAGTTGATGTGATTTATATATCAGTTATTAATGTGATGAAATTCTATTTAAAAAAACCTAATAAGCATTATACTTACTTGCCACTAAATTAAATAGTTATAAAATTTTATTATGTAATTTGTAGTATTACTTGGTACTAATTTTAATGAACCATCCGCGTAACAGAAATTTATACTCACTCCCTGACAATTGTTTTAAACATCAGTTAGCAACGATTTATTATGAAATTAAATTTAGAAAATAAAAATATTCAAACCCACTTTCTGTAATATATAAAACCATAGTTATAATTGGAAAATTTTTAACTAAAGATGTAATCATTTTCATACTCACCCACTGTAATTTTATTTAGCATTAATAATTGGTTAATTTTGATTTATTAGCAACCGACTATGTACTCACCTGTTAATTAATGAATTTACAAGTCGATTAAATGTTATTCTATTTAATAAAATAATACAACAATAGAACTTTATACTTACGGATTGGCGCTTGATGAAATTTATTTAATTAAAATTAGTACTAATTCATTGTAGAAGGTTAATAAAACACTAAACTTACTTCCTGGTAGTTAATATTATCGTTTTAGTCATTATTTAGTACTAATTTATTCAAAATTCTGATCATGCAAAAGTATTAATCAAGCTTTATACCATCTTTAGTTTATATTATATATGTTAACAATTTTACAGATTTAACAAATTAATATACACACATAATTGATCTTTATACCCACCTCCTGGTAAATTAATTAATTCATATTATTATTATTTCATCAAATAACTGTAAATTCAGATTTAACAATTCGAAATCGAACTTAATACTTACATACTGTTTAAAATGTAAATATTTAGCAATTTTTTTTACGTTTCCCTATTTAAAGGCACACATAAGATATTTTTAACTTACTTCCTAGTAAAACATGCATTACTTAGCAATCATTTATCGATATTCCGATTAAAGTTAATTACAGGTAACAAACTTCTTACTCACAAACTCGATTAATATAATTTTATGATTATTTAAAGAATTATTAATGTTAATATATTGTGAAATTTTGGTTTAAAACAAACTTATCGAATTAAAATTTACACTCACATTCTATTACAAATTTAATATATCTTAGATATTCGTTAATTATAAATTTTTTTCATATAAACATATATACTTAAGCTGTACACTCACGCTCTATTGTGAAATTATAACAATTGAAATGTCGGTAAACATCAAATGAGAATGAATTTCTGCATTAATAAAATAATATAATATTAAGCTTACATCCTAAAATTGGTTAATAGTCATTAGACTTGATCTTTATCAAATAGATTAATATTATCGATTTTACACTCACAACCTAATTAATTATTATTATTTGTTTGTAAATCATTATAAATTCATAAATACAAAAGTATTTAACTTACGCCCTATTATTTAATATAATTAGTGTCATTGTAAATTTAATTACGTAGCATAATGTACAAATATATGATATTCAGACTTACGCCCTAATAAGTCAATAATAAATTTGAAGTATTAATTAATATTTAATTATAGATTGACTAATTCAAGTATTATATGTGTTAGTACTTACTCTCTAATATTTCAATTAATTTTAATAATTTTATTAGTTTTAACAAATTATAATCTATATTTAACTTAATCATATTTAACTTACTTTCTGGTAATTTATGAAATTTATTTATTACAAATGAAATTTGTTATCATGAGTTTTAAATAATTAATTAAAAAGAATATGGAAGTGAACTTCATACTTTCTGATAATCGATACAAATTATATAATCGAAGTTTGTTTAGCACAGATACATTGTAAACTCTGAACATGGAAAAACGTATTTTATACTCACTCACTGGAAATAGTAAAATTTATTAATTATTTGAACCTTTACTTAGTACTATAAAACTTTGGAATACTCATTTAATACTTACTCCCTGATAATTAAAAATGTATTAATAGAAACGTTTAGCATTAATTTATCGTAAAATTTGATAAATTTAACTTACTTCCTAATAAATTAGGTGAATTATCAGCATATTGTTTAGAAATAGTTCATTGAAATTTTGATTAAAAGTAGATTTGTTCATGACAGAACTTTATACTTACATCCTAGTAAATATAATTTACATATTCGTCAGATTACAAAATTCAGATTAATGAATATATACACATAAACAAAGTTCACACCTACCCTCTAATAATCGATATTGTTATAGATATTATTTACCATCATCATGCTTAATGTGATACTTCGAAATATCATATTTACCCGCTTATTATTGAAATAATTTATTTAATCATTTAAGTCAAATATTCGAAGCAAGATTTTAACTTGGGAAATAAATATTATAATCGAATTTATACTCACTCACTGACAATTGGGATAATTTGAATTATTATTTAGAACAATTTTTGGGAAATCGATAAATATTTGTAATGAAACTTGCTTGTAAACCGATCGACTTATACGATGTTTTAATTTTTAAATTAAGACATACAGTTTGGTAGTTGGAATTTAATTATGTATTCTAAATTAATACTTACATGCTAGAAAACATGTAATTTATACATTAAATACTATAATACTAGCTAAAAATACAATGAACATTTTACTTACATGCTGGAAATTGATGCAATTTTATGAATTTGAAGTATTATTTTTTAACGATAAGCGTAAACTGACAGTTTATACTTACTCACTGGTAATTGGAGCAATTTATGTGCGATTGAATCAATAGATTAACAGTAAAATTTTGATTTAAGAAATACAATTATCCTACTCTATAATCACGTTTGTTTTACAAAATTTTAATAGTAACGTAATAATAAATAAATATAATCCCCTGCCTTACTATTTGTTATTCTGATCTTCTTCATTCTAATTTCCATGTGACCGGGAATCTTCCTATGAAAGATTCCGATCACGTGAAAACTAGAATGTTTGAACAACATAAGGCAGGCGATTATTCATTTATTTCCTGTGAGAAGTTTAAAATTACAGCAGAAAGGATTCCACGATGATCATATAAAGCAGACGGCCCTTCGGGCCATTTGTATCCTGGAATCTCTGCTGTAATTTTTAAGCTCGCAGGAAATAAATAATACTAATCTTTCAAAAAATGCTGCTTATAAAGATGGTGAGATTCTATAGGAGGTGATTGTAGAGGAGGATGACTGTAAATATATACAAATTTTACACTCACATGCTGGTTGACATTATTTATGCAATAATCAATTATTTAACACTGGTTCGTAGTGAAAAGTAAAAATAAATAGCGAGCTGTATACGTACATTCTTGTTTAATCGGCATAATTTTATATAAATAAAGTTAGTACTAATTCAATATAAGACATTAAATGGAAGTTACACATGAAGTTGATATATACTTACTCTCTAATAGTTAATAGTTTAAGGGATGATTAGCATTATGAATGAGTAATGTGGCCAAACTTTTAAACTCACTTTCTGAAAGTTGATATAAATTACATAATTGCTTAAAATTAATTGTGAAATTTTATTATAAGAGACATGTAATTTATCGCCAGTGCACTAATGTTATTCGATGAATACTTCGCCATTCATTAATAATGAATGAAGGAAAATATTATTAAATGATTTTTGATTAATATATGACAAATGACGAAAAAACTTGTTATTTCGTATGAAAATGTCAATATTATTATTTAAATGCCGGAAAAAGAAAATGTCATCGGGCTTGAAATTATATTTTGTGTACAGTTAGCCGTCTATGGAAAATCTTCTTCATGGCCTTTTCATAGACGACTAACTGTTAACAAAATATTATTGACAAAAATAGGTTTTCGTAGTATTTTGATGATGCAAAAAAATCACATATTCATATAAAATGAACAATAAATATTGAGAGCATAATACTTAAATATCATGAGAACATAAAATTGGCAAATTTTGAGGATCTAAAAATCAAAATTCATGTTCTCAGAGAATAAAAAATTTAGATATTTTCATCGATCGGGAGCATCGAAGCTTATATGTTTTCGTCAAGTGACGTCGGATCATTATATTTGTCTTTTAGCTAGTGCCATATCCAAACCAACCCTCACCTATTCTCTTAAGTTTGGTTACTGTTATTTTCTAAAGATGCATGCACTGGCAATGAATAATATAATTTTATGACAGGGTGAAACCCACGCTGTGGATTAGTAAAATCCGCTACGTAGATCACATGAGGGTGAAATTTGATTTTGCATAATAAAAAAATCAGCTAAATACAGATTTTACCATAACATGATCTACCGTTACTTAGAGGATTTACTAATTTACAGCGCGTGTTTCACCCAGTCCTACAATTTTTTTTTGTAATATTATACTCACGAACTAATAATTGTTGTAAATTGTTATCGTCGAATTATGATTTAGTATAACTAGTAAAATTTCGAATATACAATATACTCACGTGCTGGTGAATTAATGTAGTTAATAATTTAGAACTAAATTATGAAAAATTAATTTATCAGAATTTTATACTCACGGACTGTTAAATTTGGTAATTATTAGTTAATAATTTAGAACTAAATTATGAAAAATTAATTTATCAGAATTTTATACTCACGGACTGTTAAATTTGATAATTATTAGTTAATAATTTAGAACTAAATTATGAAAAATTAATTTATCAGAATTTTATACTCACGGACTTTAAATTTGGTAATTATTAGTTAATAATTTATAACTAAGTTATGAAAAATTAATTTATCAGAATTTTATAATTACCTCCTGATAGTTTATTTAAATTGTGTGATATTCAAGATATTGAAATTTAATACCAGTTCTAAACATGGATAGTTGTATTCTATACTCACATTCTAATAATAGGACTGGTATGTAAATAATGAATTTATTAAATTATCTGATAGCCAAGTCATGGTTAAGAAATAATATAACAAATTTCTGCGATAAAACTTTATATTTACGCCCTAATAGTTGGCATAGTCGTTTATTTAGCATTAATCTACTGGCATGCATAATTAAACCATATAATGTACTCACGTTATTCTATTATTAATTATATAAAGTACTATTAATTCATCTCAACATCCTGATTAAGCAACAAGAATAAATATATAAATGTTTAAACTTACTTCTGGAAGTTTAGGAATTGTTTTAATAATTTAGTATAGTTGAAAACTTGGGAATTTCAACAATTATATTCTTGAGAAGTTCAATATATGAATAATAAAGCACCTGCTCAAAGACTGGTTCTAATCGCAAGTGATCTAACTTGTTGCAAATTTCTTCAATGCTAGGACGACTATCCGGTTTACCATCCCAAGCAGCATCATAAAGTTTATAGAAATCAATGGGAGTTCCTTCAATTGGAATTTCTCGTTTACCTCTACTTAGTTGTATGGATACTTTTGTACTGTAATTCCTTAAATCTCTATAAGGAGGTACACCACTTGAAATTTCCCAAAAAAGGACACCAAGACTATAGATATCTGTATACTTGTTCCATTTATAATTGAGTATATCTTGAAGGATTTGAGGATCACAATATTCCCATCTCCCATCTGTTAAAGATTTTGAGTTGTTATCTAATGATTCTGACAAACCAAAATCTGCAATAATCATTCTATCGTCATGTACTAATATGTTCTTATCGTGCTAAATTTTATCAATATTGTTTGTCCAGTATGTTAATAATCAATAATAATCATATGGTATAAAATAGTGATGGGAAAAATGCGCATTTTATAATAACATGCGCACAAAATGTTTCATGCACATGATATCGCATGATAAAAAAAAGCAAAAAAAATGAAAAAATGGTCAAGAGGAGAGAAATCTTGATGAAATAAAATACGCATGGAACCCATCTCTAGTATAAAAAGAATGAATTCTCTTACAATATCTAGATGAACAATATTAGCACTATGCAAATGATTAATCCCACTAGAAATTTCTTTTGCCATTCTAATTTTAGTTGACCAATCTAATTCTGAAAAACGATCACTTAAATAATGTTCAAGATTTCCATTTTTTGCGTACTTAAGAACGATATAATATGTTTCTGTTTGAGGATCTAATTTACGGATTTAAGAGACTCTCAATGATGAGATGTTAAGAACATACATTTATCCATTTTATGAAAATTAACATACCGTGAGTAATTCCAAAAAACTGTATTATATGATCGTGATTAACTTTACTAGTGCACTTAACCTTGTAATTTGTAGTATAAAAACATAAGGATAATGAATAATATGTGACAGAAAATAATAAAGAATAATCATACTTCTCTAACAAAATTATCAAATGAATTTTCGTCACGATCTAGAATCTCTTTCAAAGCCAAAATTTTGTTCATGTCTTTTAAATAAGCCTTATATATAACTCCAAACCCTCCTTCACCGATTCTTTCTGGTTTCTCAAAAGAGTAATATTCGAAATTTTGAAAGTTGTTACAAAATAATTTTAACCGCATATTTTTTAATGTTTTGCAAATTTCTTTAATGTTAGGACGGCTATCTGGGTTCTCATCCCAAGCAGTACAATAAAGATTTTCGAAATCAACAGGAGTTCCTTTAATTGGAGTTTCTCGATCACCTTTGATTACATGATGTGCTTTCAAAGCTCTAAAAGGAGATACGCCACTTGAAAGTTCCCAAAAAAGAATACCAAGACTATAAATATCTGAATGTTTATTCAATTTATACGTGAGTGGACTTTGAAGGTATTGTGGATCACAGTATTCCCATCTTACATGCATTCTACTCATTACAGATTTTGTGCTGTTATTTAATGACTCTGGTAAACTAAAGTCTGTAATAATCATTTTCTCATCATGTACTAGTATGTTCTTATCGTGCTAAATTTTATCAATAATGTATATCTAGTATGTTAATAATAAGTAATATAAAAAGAAATGAAAAAAAGTTTCTTACAAGATTCCGATGAACAATATCTTCACTATGCAAATAATCAATCCCATTAGAAATTTCTTTTGCCATTCTAATTTTAATAAGCCAATTTAATTTTGAAAAATGATCATTCAAATAACATTGGAGATCTCCACTGTTCGCATACTGAAGAACTATATAATATGTTTTGGTTTCAGAATCTGTTTTATGAATTTAAAATGACTAAATATTTAAGAATATCTGTTTAACCATTTTATAAAAATTAACATGCCTTGAGTAGTCCCAAAGAATTCTATTATATTTTTGTGTTTAACTTTGGTGTATTTAACCTTATAATTTGTAGCATTATAACATAAAGGATCATAATTGTAACATAAATAAGTATACTGAAACAAAAATAATACATACTTCTCTAACAAAATCATAAAATAACTTTTCGTCATCATGACCTAAAGTCTTCAAAACCACTGATTGTTTTTTATCTTTGAAATAAGCTTTATATGTAACTCCAAACCCTCCCTTACTGATTTCTGCCTTCCTCTCAAAAGAAGAATATTCAACTATTTTTCTAAAAACTGGTTTTAATTGTACACGATCTAACTTTTCGCAAATTTCTTTGATGTCAGGACGACTATCTGGACTACCACTCCAAGCAGCATCATAAAGCTTACAGAAATCAACAGGGGTTTCTTCAATTTGGTCTTCTCGACGACCTGTAATTACATCCTTTCGGTTCAAAACTCTAAAAGGAGGTACGCCACTTGACAGTTCCCAAAAAAGAACACCAAGACTATAGATATCAGAAGGTTTTTTCCGTTCATACGCGAATGGACTTCGAAGATATTGTGGATCATAATATCCCCATCTCTCACCTACTCTACTTGTTATAGATTTTGAGTTGTTATCTAATGATTCTATTAAACCAAAGTCTGTAATAATCATTCTACCATCATGTACTAGTATGTTCTTATCGTGCTAAATTTTATCAATAATATGTATCTAGTATACTAATAATAAGTAATACAATAAGAAATGAAAAAAGTTTCTTACGAGATTCCGATGAACAATATTTTCACTATGCAAGCATTTAATTCCGCTAGAAATTTCTTTCGCCATTCTAATTTTAGTTGGCCAATCTAAATTTGAAAAATGGTTTTTCAAATAGCATTGGAGATCACTGTCTGCGTACTGAAGAACTATATAATATGTTTTGACTTTAGAATCTATTTTATGAATTTAAGGGATTTCTCAATGATTAGATATTTAAAAACAAATGATTGTCCTTTTTATAAAAAATAACATACCTTGAGTAATTCCAAAGAATTTTATTATATTATCGTGATTAACTTCAAAAGTGTATTTAACCTTGCAATTTATAGTATTCAAAATTGTAAGGATTGATTATGGTTGCAACGTGAATAATATGTACTGTAACAAAAATTAACAAAAATTATACATACCTTCCTAATCAAATTGTCTAATGACTTTTCGTCATAATAGTATAAAGTCTTCAAAGCCACAGTTTGGTTTATATCTTTTAAATAAGCTTTATACATAACACCAAACTTTCCTTTACTGATTTCAATCTTGTTCTCAAGAGAAGAATATTCAAATTTTGCCCAAAATTAATTTTTTTAAATAAATCTTTATTTGACATGTTTGAAGATGCAAGAGAAGCTCAAAATGCTTAACACGATAATGAAGTTTTTTTTATAACTGATAAAAGGTTTTGTTACATGAAGATTATTTCTAAATAAACGTAATTCAAATTAAAAAACATATGGTAATGCGAAACATTACTAGTCTATTTTTTTTTCTAATACCTGATTAAATTTGAATGATTGGCATATCAGGCTAATTTTGCATAATTAATCTGCGCATAAAATGGCAGGATTAGTATAATTATATTTTTTATTGGAAGTCGTATTGGTATCAGAAATATAGGCACGAGCACGTAAACAATTAGGAGTAATTATTGATTAGTGGTCGCAACTAGAGGTGTGAATGTAATACTATAGCTTGTTCTAACTAATGAGTTACATGCATTTTTGCCATAACATTATAATTACGGCGGGCATTCACACCTCTAGTCGTATAGTTTGGGCATTACTTGAATGTGTGTTAGAGTTGTGGCGCAGCCAAAAATTCTTTATTGTTCGTTTCTGTCAAAGTTAGGGTTAGTTATGGGTTAGAAGAAGGTAATTTATATAATAAAATTGCCCAACTAAACTTTTTATTAGAACACCAAAAGTGGTTTCTTATGCATAATTTCGAGATATAAGCGATTTTGAACAACACGGTCGTTTGAACAGGAGGAAACGTCTATGTATGTGCATTTTCATGTTTTACAGTGCGTATAGTTATTTCTAGTGATCTGAGACATAATTTATATACAAAACATTTTAGCGTACTGATCACTATACACGACTGATCCTTCACCTGGTGTGCAACATATAAAAAAATAAATTTACAATACCAGATCATTCCAGTAGTACATGCTAATTTTATTATAATAAGATAGTGTATAACATATACTAGCGGAATGATTGGTATTGTAAAATCAATTTTTTATATGTTACGCAATGGGTGATCGTGTTACGTTGCGCCTGATTTTAAATCTGATTTGTAGTTCAGTAAATCTGCGCACACCAAGGGATGCTGGAATCGGTGTTATTTTTAATGTGTTAAACCCAGGGTTAAGATCTGAGAAATGAAACACTTCTCGCATAACTTGCAGCATAACTCTAAAAAATTTATCGCAAAATTCGCATAAACTGATTTGTAAAGCAGGCAGAATTTGGGGTCTATCGCAGCAGAAAATAATGAACTGCGCCGACAGATTTTCGCTGATCGACAATTTGTTTAAAATCATAAAATGGTACATTAGGAACAAGGTTTATAATTATAACGATACTTGACTTATACTAAAATTTTGCAGGGAATTTTTTTTACTAACGCGCAGAAGATGGTTTACATAGACGAAATTTTGAGTTACGACGGTTTTTTTTAAAAAATGGTAGTTTTTGGTTTGCCGATCAGTTAAAATCTGTCAGTTGATTATCCCTAATGCAGTAATGCGATGTAATAATTTCGCCGTATGTGGTTACTCTTTTTACTCTATATGATTAGTACCTCCTCGCAATACTTTAAAAAGGAAATTTGCATTCGGCATTTTTAATACATGTACCAGGAACGGAGTGCATGGTTTTATGGTCTCTTTACACAAATATGTGTTAGAATTTTTCATAAATTGGATTTATTCATATATACGTCGCATCTGAAGTAGCGATTTATCTAAAGTAGCTACTGACACAAGCGTTTATGATAAGCGCAAAACTGAACTCTTCTTGTAAGGCTCGAAGCCTTTATTATATATTGTTCTATTACATAGGCGTCCTTTAAGGTATTAAACTTATTAAACCTATTAAACATATTATCCATATTATCCCTCATATGTCCCTTTTTACTTAAAGCCCGTATTTCTTATATAACCTGTTAATCATCGTTTGCATTTATTCCCTTATTAGATGTAAACGACTTTTAGGAGCGATAATCCCGGGAAGCCCATATTAGGTAGGTGATCGACATTGCCGTTAATTGTTACTGCGCCACCTCGATCACCTTCTTCCACGGGCTTCCGGGATCAGCTCAGAATATAAGCGATTCTCGTTATAGCTATGTGGTTTCTTCTTTACTGTGTCCTACTATGAAAAATTGATTCAAGTCAGTCCTTAACGTTAAAGCTGATCATGAAGTCAAAAGTCGAATTTATTTCTTTTTACTTTTATTTTTATAATGGTTTCCTGATTTACCTAGAGTTTCAATCCATTATCCGTTTATCCATTTATATTCGATATCCATTTTACTATTGTTAGGCCCGGAACACGTGATCCATGAGTCACCGTCGCACCGCAGAATCTACGGACAGTGCTTAGGGACAGTGCGATCACATGATATAATATGAAATCCCCTCCCCTAACCGCTAAATAGCCAATCACAACTTAAACACGTG
>CAJVQA010010213.1:0-11536 GCA_910591915.1 Cetraspora pellucida | reverse complement strand
TTTTTTTTAACTATAGACAGTCACACTAGTACTTTATTAAGATTCTTGCAATTGCTACAATTACATAGATCTACCTAACAACTAAGTCTAGCATTACCCAGCTACCCTAATGGCACCTAAGTGCAACCTGTCACATTACTTCAAGCAGAAGTAAACTACTTGTCTGACTACTTAAAGTCTATAATGAAAGGATCTTCCTCCTTTCATGACAAGCTCCAAAATTGTCTTTCTAGCTTCATCTTCAATTTATTTTTTCCTCTTCTTTAATTATCAAGCAAAAGAATTCTATAATCCTTGCCTAAAGAACAACAGAATATAAGAAAGAAAAACTAAAAGGAAGTAAAAAAAGGAGGGACTAACTACAAACCCTAAATGTAAACTAAAAAAAAAAAGAAAAAGATAAAAAAGAAGAATAAAGAAAAAACAAAAAATATAAAGGCACTATTTTTGTCTGTGCTAGGCTTTAAAAATTCTGTATAATACTAAATAAAGAATACTCTACATTTGCTTTATCTTCATATTATAATATATTCTATTTATCATGTAGTGAGAATGGTTAAAGTTTTTATTTTCCTCTTGAGTTTGACATAAGTTATCCATCGTAGGTCTGATATTCATCTCGTGGTTTTCTCATGACTAATGTTACTGATTTGGAAAGGTAAACAATGTTGATCCTTTGGAAGGAGTACACCAGATTCCCACTTTTTGGTAAAAATTCTGAAAGAAAAATCCAGTAGTAAGGGCAAAAAGAAGAGCCAACTTGAAAAGAAGTTATAAGAGTTACACTATATAGAATATTATATTAAACCAAGTAACTATTTAGGCCTAAGTCCTTATAGTATTTGACAAAGCTCCAGAGCTTATCTACTACTTCTTTGCTTGGTAGTACTTGTGTTTTACCAAGGGACTTCACTTACAAGGGTTCGAATCTTTTTCAGCTCTTTTCAGTTACAACCAAACATGCAATGAATAGCCTCCCTAGTTATCTAAAGTAGAGTTTTGTTATATTTAAATATAATAACTATATAGTTTTCATAGGTTAGACTTTTGGAAAAAAGTTGATGTGAGGGATTGTTAGAAAGAGTTTTATATATATGATGTATAATATAAACTTATTAATTTTCTTAATAATTTTAATATATATAATATTAAAGCATAGTCATATTGACTATATCTGAACTAACTAATTTATCATATAATTTTTTCTTTTCTATAGTCTTAACAATAACCAAACCTCTATTTCTAGTAATAACTTAATTTTTTTTTCTACTTGAATATTTTTATATGTCTATAGCAAACCTATATGCAAGCATATTAGCATTAATTGCAATATATTTAATTACAAGATTATAATTACAGAGAACTAGTACTTTTTTGCAAATATTCTATCTTAACAACTTTTATTACATAAAGCTTTTATCAACAATATAACTTATAAAAGTATTAAAACTATTTGGCACAAAATCTAATATATTATTATTTATACTATTACTTATATTATTTCTAATAAAATCTTTTGTAAACATAGTTATAATTATTAATACTTATTTTACATTATTCTATTATACTTATCTTTTAAAAACTCAGTTATGGGAGTGTGGCGACCTAGTGAAGTGGTTAGGTTGTCAACCCCTAAGTGGCAGGTCCAGAGTTCAAATCCTAGTATCGATGAAAAATTTAAAAATCCTTCCTGTATTACAGTTAACTGTCTCTTGCAATTGGTTGAGATAAGACACCTGTAATCTATATCACACTAGCATGACTGGCAGGTTACATGGCATTTGTGTAACAGTTATATGACATTGTCCTTTGGGACAAGGTTTGTGGTTATACATAGGAATGCAAACTGATACCAGGTAGTACAAACCTACAATAAGTCCTTGTAGCCATGTAAATCATAGAAACCAATAGAAGAAAGATAGAAGCCTACTTGGAAGACCTGAGTAGAGAGGTAACTTGAGCTTTTGACAGTGCTATTGTAAAGACTAGACTTATGAAACGGAGCTAGAACTTGTAAAACTGAGCAAATGTGCTGGTCTTTAAGGAGAGACCAGATGAACCAACCAGGCTATTGGAATTTCTAGGTTTCAGAGAAAAAGAGTACATGCCAACAAACATGTAAACCAGAGGTACAGTTTTGCCCTACCTTTCTGAGCTATTTGGAATGGCAGCTTGGTGGAACTTGAATTGAATACCAAAGTAATAAGGATATGTTGTGAAGTAAGTACTGAGGTTGGGGTGAACTCTACAAGGGCATAGCAGTTTAATGATATGCTCTGACTGCCAGTGTTGGTCTCGGCCATAGCGATACCAGGTCAGCTGTAAGAATGGAATACAGAAGATTCTGGAAGGCTTAGTACAAGGTCAAAGGTTCCAAAGAACTGCTTTAAAGACTTAGTGGCAATGGCATATTTTCATTGGCATCGGCTAGAGTCATTGGTAGGCAGAAGTAAGTAGATGAATATAGAAACAGAATGGTTAAATAGGAAACCTACAAGTGGGTTTCAGGTATGGCAGCTAGTGTAGAACCTTCAGGCAAACTACTTAAATTAGACAATGACTAAAGTTGTACAAGTAGCTAGTTGTATACTCTCTCTATAGTTGCCTTCTGTAGTTGTAAAGCAATCATTAGCCAAATATATTACCAATAAAATCCTGGGTCACAAGTACTTATCTTAATATTTAAAAAAAAAAAAAAAAAAAACTCAGTCATACTATCAGACTTATTAAAAAACTTATTTAATATTTGCATATCTTAAATATTAATCTTTTTTTTTTAAACTTAAGCAGTTATGCTAATACTTTATTAAGATTCTTAAAACTATATACATATACAATTATATAGAATTTCCCAATATTTAAGTCTAGCATCACTTGGCCACTTTAATAGTACCTAAGTGCAACTTGCTGCAATATCTTAGTTAAAGATAAACTGCTCATCTAACTACTTGAAGCCATATCAGAATGGTCTTTTTTCTTTTGTGACAAGCATATTTATTGTTTTCAAAGCTTTTTTTTTTATTTAGTTTGACTTTTCTGTTTCTTTTCTTTTTCTTTTTCTTTTGCTTGTTTATCTTTCTTTATCTTTTTTTTTGTTTTTTCTCTTGCATAAGCATTGTTCTTTATTTTATTCATTATATTAATCTTTTTCTTCTAAGCTTGTATTTTTTTACATTATACCTTTCATACTTGGTCATAGAAGGTGTTCTATACTGTTCTTGTAACTATATCTATGCACTTCTGTATTGCCTGCTTGCTTAAGAGTCACTCAAGCCTTTTTTCTATTTTTAGCATTGTGAGTCTCTTTATTAGCACTTTTTTGTTTATAATTTCTTTAGCTTCTGTTTTTTCAAATAATGCCTTATATAGGACTTGTAATAAAATTCTGTTTTTTTCTCTTTCTTGAGTCTGTTCTATACTGTTGCTATTGCAATTTTTTGAATTTGCTTCTACAAACTCTTTTGTCTGCTACAACTTATTAAATATGTCTGAGTTTTTTTTTCTCCAACTTGACATACTTGGCACTTTGCTATTGTACATACTTCTGGTCTTATTCTGTTTAGCTTCTTAAATGTTAATAGGCTGTCCATAATGCACTTGATTGCTATAACTTTTCTTGTGCTAAGTTTTCTTAATGTATAATAAATTCTTTTTGTTCTATTTATTTCTTTTCAAAAACTTGTCCAATTATGTAATATATTTTCAGTTTCTGGTTCTAATGTTTGTATTAGATTTATCTTTCTCCAACTGGCTTCTGTTCTGGCATTTGCTATTATTTTATATAAAAGTCTTATCAGTATATTAATTTTCTTGTTTTTTTATTCTAAATAGTACTCTATTCTATCATATTTGACTTTATCTGCATATATTATATTCTGACAATTTGTTTCTTTTTTTGCAAAAGAGTTTGCTTCGTCATTCTACTTATTTTCACTATAACTTTTAACTTTAATTATTTCTATCTTAATGTTCTTGCTTTTGATAAGACCTACAATGTTCATTATTTATATTGTGTTTTTCTTTTTCAAATTCTTTTCTTTTCTATATTTTGAAATACTCTATTAATGTTCCTTAATGCTGCAATGCTGTCTGTAAACACTTCTATGCTTTTTTCTTCTGATACTGTTAGAATTGCTATCTATATTGTTGCTAATTCTGCTATTGTTATTGAAGACCAACCTTCAAGTCTCAATATAGTTTCCTTCTCTGGTCAATCTTTTTCTCTCCTACTTGTACCCAACTGATACTCATTCTTTTTATATTGTTTTTTTTTTCTTCTTATATAATGCTCCATCAGTATAGAAACTGTATTTTCTCTTGTCTCTTTTCTTGTTTTATATTAATATCTCTACTAACTGATTTGTAATTATGTTATTTAATTCTTGTTTTCTAATTAGTTCTATTTCTAATTCTTTTGTTTTCTTATTTCTAGTAACTTTATTTTATTTTTTTCTATTCTTTTATTATTCTATCTTCCAGTATCTGCTCTAATTTGCATTTATCATATTGTTGATTTTCTTTATTAGTAACTTTAATATTATTCTTATATTATAGTTTTATTTTATTCATCTTTTACATTTGTCTGTTCTAAACTGCTTTTACAACCTTTGCATATACTTAATTCTGTTGATATCTTTCCTTTTTCTATATGTATTAACTAATGCTCTGCTAACACTTTTTTTTTTTTTTAATTACTTTGCCAAGTTGTTGGTTATGTTTTGGTCCATGTATAATCTATTATTTTTTCTTTTAGTCTTCAAACATCTTTGTCTACTTGATCTTTAACACTTGTATATTATATCTTTTTATTTGTAGTAGTTTTGTATTTTTCTGCTCACTTGTGTTTTTAGCATCTTTATCCTATTTCACTAAACTATTGGCTTTCTTTTCTTTGTATAACAGATTTTGAAAACTTTTGAGCTATCTATATATAATTAGGTTGTTATTTTTTATATCTATAAGTTGATTCAGATATAATAACTCTTATTATTTATTGTGCTACTACTTGCTATCTATGTTTTTGTTTCTAATATGTTTCTTATCTGTTTATTATGTTTATAAACTTTTTATAGAGGTTTTTCTACTTTGATATTTATTTTTATTTTTTTTGTTTTAGCTCTTGTTTGACAGGCTAAATTGTTTTTTCAAAACTTCTTAACTTCTATTTTTTTTTTATTATTTCAAATGTCCTCTGTTAAATCTGCTTTTTAGCATTTTTGAGCTATTCTAAGTCTTGTTAATTTACTTACATTATTCTGTCTATTAAGTCTTGAAAAGAGACTACTTATTTGCTTTGATTTATTTTTTGGCTTAGTGTTTTGCAATTATCTAAGTTTTTGTGCTCATTTGTGCAGTTGTTTGATGTTTTTATCATATTGTATTTATATTTAGCTAAGCATATCAACAGTTAATATATTTTGTTAATCATCTTTTTTGGTATTTTTGTTAGTTGTAAGAGATATTCTAGCATAGAAATTATTACTATATTGTTTATATATATAATTTGCTCATTGTTATTTTTTTGTATTTCAGATCTTTAACTATTTGACTAATTATTTTTTTTGCTTTCTTACAGATTAGTGCTTCTCTTATTTTGCTATTTAGCCAAATCTATAATAATGTTATAATTTTGCTTTTGGGTTCTTTTATTATTTTACTATAGCCAAATATAATTTCTCTTTCTTTTTCTTTTGTTCTTGTATTTATTACTATGAGCTTTGATTTGGATTTATTTATTTCAATGTTATTTGCTTTAAAGAACTTTTTTGCAATGCTTAGAATTCTTAACATTTGTTCTTTGCTGTTTGCAATTCATGTTATGTCATCAGCATATGCAATTATTGCTTGCTTATAACTTGTAACATTATTACCACATACTTTTTCTATTATTTTTTGTTCTACTATATAGTCTAGTATTTTATTTTCTTGTATTTTTTCTAATAATGGATTATAGAAAAGATGCTAAATTAGTAATAAGATTACCTTTTCTTGGTCTATTCCATCTCTTGCTATTATTTCTTCTATTAAACCATAGACTGTTATAACTTTGAGTTGTTATTTACAAAAAAGATTGCTTATATATTTCCTTGTTTTTTGTAAAATTTTGACTTTTTTTAAAGCCTATTTTAGGCTTTTTAGTAAAACTGAGTTAAATGCCTTTTTCATATTTTGTAACAGTATTCATACTTCTTTGTTCTTTTCTTGCACCTTCTCTATTATTATGTTTAATATATGTATCAGTTGCTCTGTTGAATTACCTAACAAACCTATGAAGTTTGGCTCTTTAAGTATATTTCTTTTTGTAAACACTTTGGTTAATCTTTTTGTTACTACTTTTATAACAACTTTCCTAAAGGTTTTAATTAGTATTATTGGCTTAATATTGTTTAAACAGTAACTTCAGTCAATGTCTTTTGGAATTGAATATATTTGCACAATTTTTCACTTCTTTGATATTTCTCTCTTTTTTAGAATCAAATTCGCAAAAGCTCTAAAAATCTTTTGTGATCTCTTTTCTGCATGTTTTATTAATATGTAGCTTATGTTTAATATTTCTGGAGCTGTATTCACTTTAAGCTTTTTATGTATTTTTTACATTCTTTTTCTTCTATTCTTTCTTCTAATTCCTTATACTAGGCCTTATTGATCCAATCTTTTAAATTATATATTCTTTTTTATTTTTCTGTCATTTCTTTAAGTTTGGTTTTTCATTTTCTAAATTGGTTTTTAAAATAAACTGCCAAACTATTTAGAACTGTATTTAGTTCTAATACTAGGCCAACTTCTTTTTTGTCTTGTATTATAAATCTGTCTAGAATGATCTTTTTGTATGGTTTATTTAGCAAACTGGCAATCATTCAACCTTAATCTGTTTTAATTATTTTATATCTTCTGTTTATATTTTCTTCTATCTGTTTTCTTTATGCCTGTTCTTATTTTTTTTTTTTAATTATTTTTTGCCAACTTTTAATATCATTTATCCAAGCTTCTGACCACTGTCTGTATAGTTTTGGTAATATTGCTCCTAACTCTTTTTCTATAATTTGAAGTTTGTTGTTTGTTTTAACTCTTTTATTTTTTTATACTTTTTGATTCTTCTTATGTTTTGCTTTTTTAATTATTTGTTGGAGTTCGATAATGTGTTTGTGTTTCTTTAACTTTTTCTGGTCTTGTCTTTTATTTAACTTAGTGTTAAATATTTTCTTCTTTGGAATTTGATTGTTTGCTACTTCAATTATAACTTCTTCTATTGTATCCCACATTTGGTTTAGTATTTTTGTACTATATTTTGTTTTTATATTATTATTTTTTAGTTGTTTTAACACTCTTTTCTATTTTAGCTAATTTTGTAACTCTTTTACATAATCTTTTCAGTTTTCTTGTTTTGCTTTTTTGTATAGATATATTGTTCTTGTTTGGTCTTTATGTTTAATTTCTGCTCTGCTACTATTTGCAATTATGTGTTTCATCTATATTTCTGTTGTTATTATCTTATGATTACTGTCTGTCAAACTTTCTGCTTTCTCAATATTAGCTTTTTGCAATTCTGACACAAGTGTTTCTGATAGTTAAATATAATCTATTTTTGTTGCAGCCTCCTGACTTAATCATATGTATGCTTCTTTTATCAGATACAGATTTTTGTATGATTTTATGCAGTTTTGCCTTTTGAGCCAGCTAAATATTGGTAGTTTTTTGTAGTTTGATGTTTGCAGATATTGTCTGTCTAGTACATTGTCTACTGTGTAATTAAAATTATCAAGTATAATTACTTTTGTATATCTTTTCCTGTTTGTTACTATTTTTACAATTTTTTGCTAAATTTTCTTACTTATTAATTTGTTGTTTAGTAAGATATATACTACTAGTACTACTAATTCTAATTGTTTAAAATATAATCTCACTTCTAGTATGTATTTACTAACTCTTTTAACTGCTTTTACATGTTTTTTTCTATTTTTTATCTATTAGTATTCTTATACATGAACCTTTTTTCTTGTCTATTATTACACTAATCTAATAACTCTTATACTTTATATTATAACCATGCAATAAAAATTTTCTTTTTTTTTCTATAATGTTTATTTTCATTATTTCTACTATTGTGAGTTCTTCTTTTCTTGCCTATTCTAGAAGGTTTTTTACTTTTTATTCTCTGGTTTTAAGTTTGTTGATATTATAAAATGTTATTTTTAATTTCTTCTTCTATTTTTCTTTTAGACATTTATACCTTGTTTTTATATTTTCTAACTTTTTTTTTTTTTTGGTTTCTTATTATAGCCAAAAGATGCATCTATATTTCTTTCTTCAAAAATTTTTTTTACTATGCAAGAACTTTCTGATCTTTTAGTCTATATTCATTAATTTAACTATGGTGCCATTAGAAGTAATTGGCAACATTGTCTTCTTTCTTTTATTTTATTTTGTTTTGTTATGCTTCAAGTTTCTCTAGTCTTTTAAGGATTTTTCCAAAAGGTCTTGGTTTTGTGTCTGTAGATCTTCTTTCTCTGTTAAATATATATAGTGCTTCTTTTTATTAAACTCTTCAGTATCTTCTTTTTTCTTACTTATCTTGCTTTTATACACTTCTGTATCTGAGTCATCATTTATGTCATATATAGTTATATGCTTTATATAGTAAGCTTCCTCTTCACTATGCTTTTTTTTTCTTGTTTTTTTTGCCAAAATAGCAAGTAATTGTTAAATCTTATTGGTTTAGTTTGTTCTACCTTCATCTACTTCTCTAATACAAAAGTAATTATTGTTATCTTCTTTGATTACTATTTCTGTTTATTAGTATATATACTAACTTAGCATCTTTCTTTCTTAAGCATCATAATAGCAATACTTCAAATACATTTCTAGAAAGCTCTAGTAATTTTAATATAAACTGGCTGTGTTGGTCTTATAAGCTGTAATTTTTATTGTCTTTGAACACTCTTGCTAGTTTATGTATACCAACTGGCAAGGCCCATAGAATGTTTTTTTCTTTTAAGTTCTTAGTATATATTATTGTTAAGACTTTGTACTTGTACCTCTTGATTTGGTCAATTTTGGCATTTTTGATGTTTTTGTATATGTTTTCTACTTTCTTTATATTGATATTTACTGGCAGGTTTCAAATCATTAGATAGTTATTTGTCTTCAAATCTTCTTTTGTCTAAAAGTTTTTTGTATTTTTAACTTCCACTTTTGCTTAACTTGAGTTTTTGTATTTTTCTTTTTTCTTTTCTTTAATTTTAATATTTAACTCTTCCACTTCATTGTTCTTTTTAATTTTCATTTGTCTTGTACTTTTTTCTTTTCTTCTTTTAGTATTATACTTCTCTTGCTGTTCTATATTTTGAGTTTTGTTTTTGTTTTTTTTTAGTATAAGTTTCAGCCATTTTTCTTTTTTTTTCTTTATTCTTTCTATTGCTGCATCTTTATTATACTTACAATTAAAATCTATTTCTATCTAATTATTTTTATTTTTGAATACTTTTTTTGGCTGTTTTAATATAATGATTTTTTTTCAGGATCTATTAAATATACTTTACTCTTTCTTTTTTTTAGTTCTTTTAATAAGACATATGTTGGCATATTTGCTTTGAAGAACTTATTTTTATTAGATATTCAATTTTTTGAAAACCAATAGCTGTATTCAATTGAATCTATAGACAACACTAATTTATCCTCTTTACTATTTATTTTTTCTTTTTGTTCTGTCACTTTTATATTCATAATTTTTAATTTTATTCTTTTGCTTTTTGTTAGTATTTCTTTTTTATATTCAAAGTTATTAATAATTTGATTTGTTTAATGCAACAACTCACAAAAAACTCTTTCCACTGATTACTTGTACACAAACTGTAGAAAAGCAATTTAGAAGTTTACTGCAAAACAACTGTCTAAACCAACTTTACAGCTCTAGAAAAAAAGATAGAGCTCACAGAGAAGGTATAACAAAGGCTAGAAAGAGAAAGCTTAGATAACTGGCCAAGAAGATAGAATAGAAAATATCTTTGTTATTATTACAAAAAACAGAACTAGGAAAATTCATTACAATCTGGAAATGCAGATCTGTAGATTACTACAACACATAAATAAGACAACAAAACAGACATATAAATTAGCTAACATGTAAACAAACCCAATTTGGATAGTGATAGACACAAAACATAAAAAATTCCAGAATAACAAATAACAAACAGAAATCACTGATAGTCAGACGAAAATGAGTAACACACAGAATTGGAAAGAAAGTCTAATGTCGATTTATATCAAGAGAGCATATTGGGCAGCAAACAATATATACAATAAAGTTTTTTTCAACTAAGTAAGCAAAACCTTTGCAACATCAGACAGAAAAGATAAAATTGTTGCTATGCTAACAGAACAAGACCCAATAAAGGTCATACTGCTTCGTATAATCAGAGAGATAATCAAAAAAGCAGAAGAAGAGCAACCAAAAAAGAAAAATTAACATCAACAAACAAAGCAAAAATATTATTATAATTGAAGAACTAGCAATAAAGCAGTTACAAAACAAAGAGAAAAAAACACAGTGATAGTCAAATGAAGCAAACAGTGATCAGAAAGAATCATACAAAGCAACACAAAAAAAGAAGATAGAAAATGAAAAAATCATTGGAAAAGAAATACAAGATAATACAGAAAGCTCTCAAAAAAAGATGAGTATAGAGGTAGGTATAACAAACAGGAATCAAGAAAAGAGAATTTACCTACTCAGAAAGAAAATATAGAAGAACAGAAAAAGAAACAAAAACAAGAAAGCATTGAAGAAAGAATTGAAAAAGAAATTGACATAGTCAGAGAACCCTTAAAGAAAAGCATATGGGCTTCAAACAAAAAAAATTGCAACTGAAATAACAGTTTACTTGCTAATATACCAGTGCACAATGTATTTGATGAAACGAAAGAAGATTGTATGAAATTTATCAGATGATCTTTAAAAAACAATATATATATTAAAAATATCAGAGAAACTTTCAAAAGAGGAAATTTATAGATAGAAGTAGACTTTGACTGTGATTACAGAAGAAATGAATCAATAAAAAGAATCAGCAAAAAGGAGAGTGATTGGTATAAAATAATATCAGAAGAAAAAGATGAAAGAGATAGAAGAAAGCAAACACAAGATAATAAGAGATATCAGAAGGTACAAAATAGTAAAGCAAAAACCAAAAAAGAAGAATATGAATAGAAGAAGAATGAAATCAAGACAGAAGAAAACCAATACAGAATAAATGAAAAATCAAAGAACATGAACTATATAATGATTTGGGATCTTCCAACAGGCATAAACAAAAAAGAGTTGGAGTATATTTGCAGAAGATTTAGAAAAGCTTATATAGTAAAAATCAAAAGGTCAAAATACAAGGCTTTAGCAATTATACAAATAGAGAAAACATATAAGGAGGTGCCATAAGCTATACCAGTAAATAACAACAAACTAGTATTGTTACAAAGTAGATTTTAGCATAGTATATTATAAATAGCATTAGTAGTTATATATATTCTTTATTGTATTTTA
>CAJVQA010010212.1:0-11537 GCA_910591915.1 Cetraspora pellucida | reverse complement strand
TACTTTATGTAAAATCTTAATTGAATATTCAATAAAGATAGAGGCATGGCCTCACCATTAATATTTAAAAAAAAAAATTTTGCTAACTAAAAACAACAACAAGAACTTAAACTGTCTTATGCCAAACCCTTACTTTAATTAAATAAAAATAATAAAAGAAACTTTAATCATAAAATTTATACTTATTCTTGTCTATATAGGCTATCTGACCAACTACACTCCAATTCTAATTCCTGTCTATCCATTGGCTATGCTATTTATAAAATCAATATCTAAACTATTCTTTGGATCAAATACAATATTTCTTATAACTATATTCTAAATTTACAAATTTAGATGAGTCTTGATCACTCAAGTAGGTTTAGGTTACAGATAAATATGTTTGAGCTTTTATTATTAAATATAGTTTTCTTCTATTTGTATTTAGAGCAATAGGTATATAGTTAGCAGTTTAATAGTTTAGCTTTAACTGCAAGTATTGGTTTTAGTTATAGTAACTCTATATAGCTACTAACTTTTAAACTATCAATAAAGATATAAGCAAGGTCTCAACTTAATATTAAAAAAAAATAAATAAAAATGAAAACTATTTTAAAAAATGACATAAAATTATTAACTAAGTCAATTAACAAGTCATTTGGCTTTATATTAACAATAATCAAAAAATTTTAAACTTTTACATAGCTTTTAGTTTTTAATTCTTTAAATTTTTTAGAAATAAAATTTTATTAAATAAACTTTCTATTCTATATATTCTATATAAATGTTATCATTTTTATTTACCTATTTATTATTAAGTAGTTTATATCTTTATTAGACAACATATTTATCTAATCAACTATTATTTAGTCTTATTGATATCTTATTATAATATACTCTTAATTCAACTATACTTGATACTATAACATACTTTTAACTCAACTACACTTGATACTATATCTAATACTATAACAACTTACATTATCAAATTAAACTACTTAATAGCATGTTTATTTACAATATATTAGATATATTATCAATCTTCTTAACTCTAACAAACTTAATACTAAATAAACTTATTGAAATTATTGCAAATTTGTTTTTCAAAAAATAGTTATTACACTTTTTATAAAGATTCTACTTTATCTTAATTAACAAATTTATTATAAAATCAGTATTTTTTATTGTATTTCAAGGTTTACAACTTTCTAACTATAACTTATTATTAAATTCTGTTTTACCTTTATCATACTTTCTTTTTATTAATTCAATTAGTTTGAAAATTAACTTCTAGCATACCCAATGAATTAAATATCAAACTAATCTTCTATACATAATTACTAATACTTAAATCTAAGTCAGCCTTGACTACTCCTATTGGTTTAAGTCACAAATAAATTAGTTTGAACTTCTATTCTTTCTATATTATTTTAAAAATAAATTCATAATTTATGTAAAATCTCAATTGAATATTCAATAAAGGTAAAATTATAATTGTAATAATATTTACTACATGTAGTAAATATCATGATATATAATAAATATTATTACATAGAGTAAATTTTACTATGTGTAGTAAATATTACTACATAAACCTGTAATCTTTTTAATCAACAATATACAGAGAATTTTTATAATTCTTATATCTGTCATCACAAAAAAAAATCAAGTAAAACCTATTTAAATAATTATTTAAATAGATAAACTATAATATTTCTAGCAATTACATTTTACATATCAAATATAAGTGAGTTTTAATTACTTTAGTAGGTTTAAGTTGCAGATAAATTAGCCTGTATCAACTCTATGTAATTGCTTATAACAAGTTATTAATAAAGATAAAAACAAAACCCACCTTAATACCAAAAAAAACGTTAACGATCTCGTGATTCTGTGATTGAGTTTTAACAATTTGAACTCGTTAGAATCTTCTTATTAAGCTAATCATTTTGGTAGTTAAATCATTCAAATCGGACTGTCGGATCAAAACTTATTCATGTTTAAAGACAAATTATTAATAAAATTTCAATTGCTTAATTAATATATCACGTAATTTATTATAACTGTTTAATTGCAATTAGACAGTATCGATTGTATAATATTATATTTTAAAAATAGAACTGAAACCAAAGATTAGATAGACTAAATAAAATGGTAAAATTCTCTAAAAACATAACTTTAATCAAAACTTGGATTTTTATATCTGATTTTCGCCTTACTCTAAAACTGTATTCTAACCCTATATATAGAGGTGGTCACTAGTTATTTGTATTGAAGTTCATTAAATAAATCTGATGTTATTAAAACTTAAACTAATATAACAAAAACTAAAATCTTATATCCAAAACATATTAGATTTAAGAATTAAAATAATAAATTATAAAAACTAAACCTAAAAAAAATTGAAAACTATAAAAACTTTAGTAACTAATATAAAAAAAAAATTAAAATCTCATACTCGGGAAACATCTGCGCCTAAAAGCTAGTTTATATATTAAAGTTACCGAATACGTTTCTCAGGAACTTATTATAAATTTGATAATTTTTTTATTACCTTCTTTTTACTTATTTTTTATCCAATTATTTTTCCATCAATGTCAAAGGTTTCTTCATTAAAATCTTTAGGCAAATAGTTTAAAAATTTTCTGACTGCTCTATTAAAACTTGTTTCCTCACTTTTTATCGATTTTGGGGACAAATATTGTAGATATTTTCCGTAGCTTGCTGAGGACCACATATGATAGGCGTAATTGTTAGAAAAATTATAGTTGGTTGAATTGAAAGCCAAATCCAGATGCTCGTCCATCCAAGTCGGCCAAAAAAATGCAGTTTTGTTTAAAACCTGAATATCATTGACATATTCTTGTGACATTTGGTAAGGCAGCTGAACTGAATGGTAGTTCCAGTGGTGATCGTTAAAATTCTTGTATTCTTGTATCCATCTGGTTAGAAAAGGAGCAAATGGTCTGCTGATGATTATCGCATCACAAAGACCTGCCTCCCTCTCAATGCCCATAGTAAAATCATCATAGAGAAGGTCATCGAACGGCTGAAGGGCAATTATATCAAGATCGAAATAAATGCCACCAGAGTCCCGTAACACTTCCATCCGTATAATATCTGACTTGTGTTGAATAACATTCACAGGGTTTCCAAAAATCTCTGTTACTATTCGTGTTTTCATAATAGTTAATTTAGGCTTTATGAGTTGATACCAGTAGGTTTTTGGTTCGTGAATACAGTGAAAATAGGTTTTTTCTGGCTTAATAGTCTCAATAGATGAAGTAAAAGCAAGCCAATGGATAAAACTAAAGGGCAAATTGTTTGGATCTTCATTAAGATATACATAATGTAATATTTTTGGTACTTTTTGAGTTCGATTCGGTACTGTACAATTACAGTTGCAGTTGCCTATACCTGGTAGTAATGCATATTGGAGAATGTTAATTTTATAATGTCGTGAATCACTTTTAGTCTACCCTGAAATCCCAATAAGTCATAATTAATAAGTTATTTCGTAATTTCACGATTCGGATAAGAAATTTTAGTGATCAATGATCTGTCAAATATAAAGTTTTTGTTTTAAAAAATGGCGGCTAAATAATATTCTTTCGCGCTGCATTGATAAATAATAAATGTTGGTAATTATTTTGAACGTGAATCATAAGTTTTTATGTAATTTATTTATTTATTCGGTAAATTCTGATGATAGTAATTTTTTTTATTATTAGCTGATTTAAATTTTATTTATCCGGTGGGTTTTTGAATGCTGGAAATTTCAGGATAGAAGATTCATATTTACAATTTATAAAGTTTAATTTTAATACCTTCATTTAAGAAATTTTCGTAGTACGATTGCGAATCGTGGCGATAATCTAGCTTAATGGAATTATGCACATAATATCCTACTGTGAACAAGATAACTCCTAGCATAAAAGGAATAAGCCAAATTTTGGTGTTTGTTTGTAAAAAAGCCATCGTATCAGATTTTTTATAGTAAATTAGGTATTGATTTTTAAGTAAAAATCAGGAATAATATGCAAATCTTTAAGACAAGAAAGAAATCTTTATAATTTCATATCAAAAGATATGTCAAGTAGGTAGATTTGGGTCTGTTTTTACAGAATATAGAATGATCCTATTCAATAAGTGAAGCAGATGCTGTGTGTAATTTATAACAATAACAAATTTATTTTAATTTATTTTGGTATGTACGAAGTTTATGACGGTTACATAAGCAAAAATATAGCACAATATTGACGCATCTAGTTCTTCATAAGCAAACGTTGACTACTCATTAATATTTTCTACATTATTAATTGGATAAATATGTGATATTTTTCATTGAGTTTTTTTCGTATAATCGTCATATACTTTTGAAGGCAACTATACAAAAAAATTATAAAGGACAAAAATTAAGTTAGGATTGAATATAAAATCTTATTGACTTTTCGGAAATCTCGAGTTTTAAATACCTGCGAACTAAGTGATTCAAGAACTTCGTTTTTAAAATTGAATAGTACCGAGTAGATGTATACCTTTCGCGAGATAAACTTAGCTGCATTTCACATATCATGCGAGGGGTCTATTCACATTTCCTGCGATCTCGTCGGATGCTATATGCAGTAATTGCACCAATAAATTTGTGTACTTTTGTTATATGTGTGCATGTCGTACACTCAACATGAAAATTTATTAAAAATTTCCATTTTTCATCCTCATTGTTACACTTTCAGCTATTGTACTGCACATTAATAACAAACAATGTAAAGAAAAGGTATATAAGCGATACTTCTTTTGTGCTAAAGGAATTACAAATATAATACACTTAATGTCCTTTGTACCCAAATCATTGACGTATCCGGATTTAGTGAATCAGGAGCTCTAATTTCCCCGCCACTTCTGATTGGCGTAGTAAATATTGTCTCTGATTGGAAGAAGTAATTACATAGTCTTTTGTATCGTCAAAAAAAAATAAAGATAAAAAAATAGATAAAAAAATAATAAATAAATAATGAAAAATTAAAAATAACGAAATAATAATAATATAAATAAATAATAGAAATAAAAAATAGAAAAAATAAAAATAAACCAATAAAATAAAAATAAAAGAAAAAAATAGCCATTATTTTAGCGCATATAAGTTACAATGATTTGAACAATAATTTTGATTTTTCATAAACTTAAGTTTTGTATTTACAGTAATTCACTTACAAATCTTTACTTAAATACATGTGCACATGCAGGAAAAAAAGAAATAAATTAATGCTTATTTTTCTTATGAATTTTGTGTTTGATACTATATAATAAATTGATTCCTGTTATTAGTAGCTTGAATAACAGATTTTAACCTTGCACTTATTGATCTTTCTATTTGGGTAGCTTACTGAAAGGTCATTCAAAGATTGTAGATATCTTTTTCTTTTATATTTTTTTATTCATTAGCAATTGTGACAAGATCCTCTTGCAATTTTACAAATTAAACTTCTTTATTATCATTATTTGTTTGATCTGCAGAAAAACAATTTGAACATCAAATTTTAAAGATATTTGTTGATTATTTTTATTATAAATATGTTTTTTGCTAATATAGCAAACATAATTTACATGTTAATTGTTGTAATTTAAAGTTATAGCAATTGCAAATATTATTACTATATGTAGTTTCTGTAATTTCAATAATATATTGTTGACATAATTATAGGCTCATCTTTTCTATTTTTAAGTCATTAAGAAAAACTAAAAAATCATATTATGAAAAACAATATTTACAGAACTCTTTTTGCAAATCCATTGCACAAAAATTAACAAAAAAAATCATCCATCTAAAAACATTTATAACTATTTATTTTACTAAGACAACCTATTCTAGTGTCTTAAGTATACTTGTTCAGCTCAGTAATTTATATATATTCTAAAAATATTATAGATCTAGTTCTTAAATTCACAGAGAAACTGTACTGATTGCCTTTAGCCTTCAATTTAAAAAAATTAATTTTTTCACAGTTTCTATTGCAATAACTTGTCTTATACCTTTAATTAAACTTGTAATACACATTTGTCTAGTCAAAATAAGTTTTAAATAAAGAATTTTGACTCAATATTAATTGAACTAGAACTAAATTTATCCTTTATTCTCTTATAAAACTCTTTTTCTATCTTTTGTTCTTACTCTATTATCTTTTTTCTTATATAGTTTTCATATAATCATACTATCATTTTCCAATATATACTTTATTAATTATATCAAAATTCTATAAATCATCTATTAATAGAAATTCATTGAATACAATCAGTTATTTCCATATTTAGTTCTTATTAATTGTATATAACAATTTATATTACAAACTTTATTTGTACTAGTACCTGAGTCTTATTTGTGACTCCAATAATTCTAGTCACATATCAGTGTTACTTTTGTGACATCTCAATTACATAACTCTTGTCCTCATCTCTTATTCTTATAAAATCAACTATCTAACTATTAAAAATCTTTCTAAATTTTTAATATAATACTTATTTAATTTATAATAAATTTAAAAATATCTACATTAAATAACCAAGAGTCTGATACTGCAAATCTTGATTATTTTTATCAAAACTTCTTTAACAATTTTGGAATCACCCTTTATAAAGAAGAAAATGGCAACAATACTTACCCTATTCTTTCTAAAATTAAACCAACCACTTATCTAATTAAAAATCTTAGAACTAACAAAATTACTTATTTTTTTCAAGTTTCTAATTCTATTTCTGTGATTACTTGTCTTTGTACTAAATATTATACCAAATTTATCTCAACTACTAATACTAATCATATTTAAACTAATGAATTTACTACAATCCATATTAACAATAATGCAAAAAAGAATCTCAACAAACCAGTCCAACAACTCCTAACTAATTTCTCTTTCTCAACTGATAATATTTCTTCATCTTCTATTTCTGATATACATTATCATACTTGTTTCAAATACTCTCTTCCAATTGGTTGTATCAAAAGAAATAATCATTATTATTCTAATAAAAAATATATTATTAAAATAATAAAGTCTATCATCTTATCTATATGATTACCTTATCTCAACATAAAACTAGTTCATCTCAAATTAAGAAAAATCTTACTTAAATCTTCTAAAATATCCTACATAAATTTTCTTAAATCATCAATTCTTTTACTATTTCTTCTCATCAAACCTCAACTTTTTCTGATCTTATCAATTCCTTCTTTATTACAACTACCAATACTAACACTATTTTTAACCAACCTCCTATTACTAATATTCTAATAATGCTAACTTAAATTTTAATAATTTTAACAATACTAACTTACCTAATAGTACTTCTAACAAACTTCTTCTCTAAACCTATTCTAGTGTTATTAAACTAAAATCTAATCCTATATATGACTGGCTTACAAATTTTTTAATTATTAAAGAAATGCAATCTAATAAAAAATTATAAACTATTTTTTCTCTTCAATTCTTTATTTTTCTTAAAAAATTTCTTTATAATTTTTATCTTTATAAAGAAATCAAATCTGCTATCTTTATTCAACTTATATTTAAGGCTTCATTTTATTATATTATTTGTATTATAGCTAAGCAACAACCAGAATTCTTAACTGATCACATTTATAGTAACAATCTTAATATTAACAAAAGTACTACTAGTCCTTTTGAGCTTCTTGAATCTACTTTTAAAAATCTATTTCTCAAATTTACAACTGTCCTCTTTACAAAACTTAATTATCTTAAAATTTTTGTCTTATCAGTTACAATCTCTCTATATATTGCTCACAACTATCTTTAATCCTGTCTTAATCTTGCATGACTTCATCTTTTTTTATTTAATAACTATCAATCAATTGACTAACATAAATTTACTAAAGATTTACAACTCAGACCTAAAAGATTCAAAATTGAATCTTTTATTCAAACTACTAATCTTAATCAAAAATATCTTACTATTTAGTCAGATACTAGATTCAATATTAAGTTTTTCTTTAATATTCCTAAAACACTATTCTTTGAAAGATTTTGTATTTTCTTTCTCAAAAACTCACTTAATCATTTCAATTCTTGGTTCAAAACTTACTTCTCTCTTTACAGTCGACAATTCTCTTCTAATATTAACAAAGAAAAAATCTGTATATCTCTTAAAATTCAATTTTATTAACACTTCATCTTATAACTTTCTAAACACCTTCCTGAATCTTATACTTTCAAAAAACTCGATTTTCTTCATAAATGACATGAAGAAACATCTTGTATTACTAATTTTCATTGTCTTATTTATAACAATAAATCATGTTCATATCTTGATAATAAAAAATTTCATGACAATACCAAACTTTTTAATGACATATTAAGCAAATCTTATTTAATATTTCTTCTTCAAAATGATGAAACATGGATCCATCCAACCTTTAACAATACACTTTTTCATAAAAACAAAAAACATGCTGCCTCACTTGACCAATCTATTCCTACTAAAGCTCTTGTCAAATTAGTAGACCAAGCTAAAGATTTTGTTTGTAAACAAAACAAAGTTAAAACAAATTCTAAACATCACAACTATTATTTTTATTGTTATCTCTCTTTATATTACCAAACTGCTATAAAAAATCACAATATACAGTCTTTCTTTAAGGAAGAGGTAATCAATTTACTAACCAAAAACATTATTGATACTAAATTTCTCAGTCAAATTATTACCTACTTTGATGTTATCAAAAATCAAAAATCAATTTACTTACAAATTATTAAATATTTCAATAATATTGCTTATCTAGCAACTGAGAAATTTTTAGTAAAAAAATTCAAACTGGACTTCTAATCTGTTTTTATCCTTGACTCACATTTTTTATAATCTTTTTTTTAAGTTTCTTGTCTTTTACAACATATATTAAAGCAGCTACCACCTTATTAAAAGATATAATTATTGTAGTTAATAAGGAAAATAATATAAGTAGGCAGGTGGACAAGTCTATTTATGTAGAAGGCAGAATAATAATGATCAGACTCAATATACAAGGCAGACTATAGTATTTTGCATAGCTGTGAGAGCTGAGTATATGAAGATTAACCTTATAGAAGATAATTTTGAAAGATTATTTACAATATCTTTAATTTTCTATAATCTTAATATATATTTTAACAAATTTCTTCTTTATTATCATTTATCACTTTTCTCTTATAGTCAAACTATTTAAACCTTAATTCAACATATTAACAAATATAACAATAACAAAACTATATCTAGTATTATGTTTTTTGTTAATTCATCTTATAATAAAACCCACATATATCTTCCTAATAATACTCTTTTACCAGATCATATTGTTATTGCACTATATCTTCTTTCTATATTCTATAATCTTTCTCTTAGATCTAACTTCTTTAATCCTACTTTTATTCCATCTAATTTATTTTTTGATAATTATTCTTCAACCTCTAATGATAAGTTTTTCTTACCTTTATCCAACCCAACCTCATATCATCTTAATATAACTATTGCTATATATAATGTCTAAGACTTAAATAAACCTACTAAAAGAAAAACATGACAAGATTATTGTCTCAACTATAATATATCTATTGTAACATTATAAAAACTAAAATCTATAACAAAACTAATTTTTTTTTTTGCAATAATAATTTCTTCACCTGCTATTGGTTTAACACTCTTACTTCTATTGAAGGTACTGCTATTATAATTCACAACAATCTTAACCTCACATTTACAATATTTATACTCATCCTGAAGGTGCTATAGCACTTGATATTTTTTTTCAAAATAATATCAAGTTACATATTTTTTTAGTTTATCTGTTATCAACTAATATTACTACTCATAACCAAACTCAAAATGCTGTTATTAACTAGATCAAACAAGCCTCTCAACTTCACATTTATTCTATTATTCTTGATAATTTTAATATACAAGACAATACTCACAACTCTTTTTTTAAATATAAACTTATTAATTTTTTTAATAACACCAATATGTATAATATTGAAGCTCATTTTAAAAATAAACATTTTACTTAGTCTAACAATACTAGTAATAGTCATATTGACTATATTTGAACTGACCAATTCAATATACAATTTCTTCTCTTTTATAGTTTAAATAATAACCAAACCTTAATTCTAGTAACTATCTAATTCTTATCTTCACATGGACATTCTCACATGTCTATAGCAAACTTTACATAAACATACTGATATTAGTCACTGTATTTTCAACTACAAGATCATGTCTACAGAGAACTGGGAATTCTTTGTAAACATCTTATCCCAACAAGTCCTACTGCACAAAACTCCTATTAATAGTGAAACTGATGAAAGTATTGAAACAACTTGGCACAAAATTCAATCCTCTATTATTTATGCTATTACTCATATAATCCCTAATAAAGTTTCTCATAAACATAGTTACAATTATTAATACTCATCTCACAGTATCCTATTACATTTATCTTTTAATAAACTTGGTTATACTATTAAACTTGTCAAAAAACTCACCCAATATTTTGACATCTCCAACATTAATTAAAATATCTCCCAAATTAACAAACAGTTACAATGTGACCTTTGGCTTCAATATGCTTACTCTATTTGAAAACAATTTTTTTATGTTTGTTACCTTAAAAACTCTTATTTACTTTAACAACAAATCAACAAAGTTAATTACAAAAGATGTGCTACTCTCACATTACACCCTATACAAGCTATTAATAGTATTCTTAATTGCTACCATCAACCTGTTCACTTTTCTAATATAAAATTGTTTAATGAACTTATAACTAATCTATTACTTATTAAACAGCATGTTCAATCACATTTTCATGACTGAACTGCACTTAGACCTATTAATAAAAGTTTTTTTAATAATTTTTAAGAACAACACTACCTTCTACTCCCTTATATCAACTCAACCAAATACTAATCTTTGAACTCTCTTATTACAAATGAAGAACTTTCACAAACTCTCTTTCAGTTTTCTAACAACAAAGCCTGTAGTCCTATAGGCATTAGTTATGAAATACTCAAACACCTCAGCTCTAAATGCACTTCTGTTATTACTAGTCTCTTTAATCATTGCTTTTTTGAAAATAGAATTCCTAAGCAATAGAAACATAGCAGAATTTATCCTATTCTCAAATATAACTCTTTTAATAGTAATCTTAATCTAACTTGACCTATTAGTTTTGTTGAACATATTTACAAACTATATACCAAAATTCTTACAAACAGACTAAGCACTATATTTTTTTCTAATCCTATTTTCTCATCTTTTAATTATGTTGTACTCCCTAACAATAGCATTTCAATTCCTATTTACATTCTCAATAATCTTATTGAAGATGCTACTTGCAATCATAAGAACATTTGGCTACTATCACAAGATATAAATAAAGCATATGACTCTGTCAACTTTACTCTTTTTAAACATTCACTTTCTCACCTAGCACTCTCTTTATCTATTATTAATATTCTTTCTGATCTTTTGACTGATCATCACAACCAAGTTATTACTAATCTTAGCCTTAT
>CAJVQA010010211.1:0-11537 GCA_910591915.1 Cetraspora pellucida | reverse complement strand
AATTGCAACAGTTGGACTCTGAGTTTTTCTTTTTTTTTTAAGCTTGTTTTTTTCATTTAGGATATAGGTTAATCTTTTTTCTTCAACACGTGAATACATATCCACCAAATATTCAGATGTCAACCTTCCGAAGACCAAAAATCGCTGCTCATGTAATAAACGACAGTGATACCAATCAATTTGTGATAAATTATAGGAATTGTTGGCATGCCATCCCGGTGTACCATAGGGAAAAAGTAGTGGATATTGGAGTGGTTCATATTGAGAACTAAGTATATTTATAAATTTAGGTGCAGTATCTGAATGGCGCCAAATAATAATACTACGTGGTGATAAGCTAACAGTATTATTTGCATGTATTATAGCAGCAATTTCACCAGTAGATGTATTTTCACATAATTCAAGTAATGTAGTAGAAGAATTATCTTGAAGCATTTGTAAAGAATGAACATAAGGATTAATACGTGCTAACATAGATTGAACAGCTGATACCCATGTATCAGGAACTCCACGATTTTGAGCTGTAAGATATCGTTCTTGTTCATCATAAAGATACCAATGTATTGAATGATTGGGGACATTTGCTGGAAGAATACGGTGGTAAGTACGTCCAGTAATACAGACTGAAGATGGTGGAGATAAATGTACGAACTGACCTTGCACACCAATTGCTGTAAAAGAAAAAAGTGCATTAAGTTTTTAAGAAAGAAGGCTAATATTGATGTTAATGAGAATATTATCCAAATCCATAGGATAAGGAGGTAATAAAGGTAGACTACGCTTTTCACGATTGCAGCAAAATTCTGCTAATTCACCTGTAAGAAGCGTACTTAAGCAGTGAGGACATTTTCGATTCTACATAAAAGTTAATGGTTGTAAAGCTTCTTTGCCTAAAGCATATAACACATCCCATCAAAATTTATTTACATCGTTTATTCTAGTTCTATACTGATGCTTGTATGCAGTGTTTTTTTGTCTTTGTTTAATAAGAACTTCATGTTTAGATTCAGTACATTTTTTCATCCGGTATTTACATTTATATTCAGTATTCCATTTTTTTTGGTTTACTTGCATTGTAGTTATTTTTTTAATGATATATATTAAGAGATACAAATCTATCTCTACAAAGAAAAAAAATAAAAAATGAAATAAGAAAATAAAAAGAAAAACAGTTAAATTTTATGATAGTTTTCAAGGTTGAAAAATTCTGAATATGTATTCATCATATATTAAGGTATTGGGACATATATTAATAGTTAAACGGCTTACTGTATATTAAGCATTTTTTTTATATTGTAAATAAGAAATATATATACAGTACATTTAATTCTGTATAAATAAGAAATATATATACAGTACATTTAATTCCATATAAATAAAAATATTATATAAATTTATTATGTATTTTTTTATTACAGTTTAGTGTTTATACCTGTTTAAAAGTGTATGACTTCCTATTTATATTCATATTATTATTATAGTTTTTTTTTTTATCTAAATTGTGAAAATTCTATTAAATAATAAATAGCATATATAAAATGAAATATTATTAGTATTTTACATACTACGTATAAGGGTGTTTTTTTTATAATAATTTATTTATGTGCATGAGAAATTTTTTATTAATTTTTTCTCACAAAAGTATGTTCAATATTGCTATTTTAAGGTTTGTGTGGAAATTTTAACATGCATGATTGAATGATCAGGATTCAAGCAGGTATACGCTTCAACACAAATATATTCTTGCAGTTATTTTACATAACAAAATTAGTAATAAAAAATTACAGTGGTAAAATTTAACTTTTAGCCAATCAGTAATTTAGAGTGAACGGGTAATCGTAAAATAATTAAATTAAAAAAAAAATTAAAAAATAGCATTGTGATAATGATATAAGCGAACAGAATCTTTTATTTGAAATCATGAGCCAACACTTTCATAAGGATTTAGTTCTAACTAATCAAATGCTTTGATATAAACAGGACAGCCATTATTTTGAGAAAATTTGAAATGAAATTGAGATTGAGATTTGAGATTGAGATAAAAAATTAATAAATAATCAATTTCCTTTTGAGTTGAAATGATATATTGAGCTTTCGAATTATGGCGTTAAAGTACAAAACTTGATTTTGAATAATAGCCTATGATTACGTGAATTAATCAATGAATATTTACTAAATTTTTTTTGCCACGATTTCTTTATTATGATCATTGGTTATTAATCTATCTGTATGATAAAAAATTCGACAAAAAAAAATCAAAAAATATTATCAAATATCTAAAAAACAGACGTATTATTTGAATCGAGAAGCATTTATGAGATTACCTTTTACTATAGTAGTTTACTATAGTTTATTATTGTATCTGTAAATACAATGATCGAATAATCAGTTACACCTTTATTAGTACTATATGATTGAATGAATTTACTATTGTTGTTTTACACATATATATATGTACATAGTACTCACTATTAGTAAAGCTTGTCCTGATCAATTTGTTTGCATGTAACAATGACGTAATTTACCATGTCATAATTCACTAACCAATCAAATGCTTCAGAATGGACAGGACAGGAGTAATTTTATTATATTTTGATTTATTCAAATCTAGATTTTTCTATTTTTAAACAAAATTAATCCTTTGCTACAACTTTTACCAAATCTTTACTATTTAAAATTCTTAAACAACTTGCTCAAACTGTTGAACAACAATTTATTCAACTTAATAGTATACCTACAAATTTCAAATATAAATCCTTTTTTTATTACACTTATATTAAATACTATTTAAATCTGGCAACTAAAAATGATAATATTAATAATTCTAATCTTAAAAATACTCTCCAAAATACCTTCACTAAAACTACTGATTCATATACTTTTGCTCAAATAATAGCATATTTTGATATTATACAATTTTCTAATACTCCTATTTCTAAACTTCAATTTAATACTACCAATCTTACTTATCACAAGCAATGCAATATATTTTTAAAAATCTTAACATACCAAAAATTTTTATAAATCTCTTTCTTTCTTAATTTAAAGTATTAGAAATACTAAATTCTCTTTTTTTTTTAGATTCTTAATTAGTATTATCTTTACAAAATTCTTCATAACTTAATTTTAAATAATTAATAAACTTAAATTTATTTTTATAACACAATTATCATATCAACTACAATTTTTTTATTCTACCATCTGACTTGAAATTAACATATTTATACAAATAACTAACAACTTCTTATATTTATACTAAACAAATTACATATTATCTATACTTTATAGATTTCTTATAAAGTACTTATACAATCTAGATCAAACCCACCTAGATTTGTATAAGTATGACAAATCTAGATAGGCTTTGATCACTCTAGTTGGTTTAGATTACAGATAAAATAGTCTGAGCTTTAATTCTTGCATGTAGTTTTTATTTTGTTTATACAATTTTAGTATATCTTAATATGTAGTATATTAATATATACAACTAAAATTACTAATAAAGATATAAGCAAAGCCTCACCTTAATACCAAAAAAAAAAAGAACATATTTATCTAAAAAACAAAGTTTAAGATTTAAAACACTTAGAACTTAGTCCTAAAGCATCACTTGGGCGGAGAACTAAAAAACTATAATTTAAATATTATATTATTTTTAATCTAATTTTTAAATTTAAAAAACTATTAAATTTGAATTAAAAATACTTAGAACCTAGCTTTGAAGCATCACCTAGGCCTGAGAGCTAAAAAACTATAAAATCTGAAATTTAAAATATTTGAAACCTAGACTCAAAGCATCAATCAGGTCTAAGAGGTTAATTAATTATTACATTATTTTTAAACTAATATTAAATTTATAAATTAAATAATTATACTAAAAAATTATTAAATCTAAAATCTAAAACACTTAAAATCTAACCTCAGAGCATCACCCAAGCTTGAAAGCTAGATTGTATATATATTATTTTTTTTAAATATTAATAGTAAAACCATGTCTTTAACTTTATTAAAATTTAATTGAAGTTTTTATACTTTTAAATTACATATAAAGGAAAACGACTTAGACATATAATCTGCAATCTAAATCTACAAAAGTGGTCAAGACTCATCTAAATTTGAGTGCTAGTAATAATATATAAGAAAGGAGTATGATATTTAATCTATTGAATAGTCTAAAGATCAATTTAGTAATAATTTGTAATATTGGAATAGGAGAGAATGATAGACTAAAAAGAGAATTATGAGTTGAGTTTATAGAAAATAAAATTAAAGACTGTGCTGAACATGAAATATAATATAGAATCCATATTTGGTTATATATTTGTTGGTTTAAATGAAGAAAAAATTTAATAAAGGAGTGTGGCAACCTAGTGAAGTGGTCAGGTTGTCAACTCTCCAAGTGGTAGGTTGGGTGTTCAAATTCCATCGACAGCAAAAATTTGAATATTCACTTATATAATATTCATATTATAGCAACTGTTACTAATAATTGAGTTAGGATATCTGTAATAGTGATTACACCAGCATGACTGGCAGGTCATGGGACATCTGTGTAAGTATGGCATTACACAGAGAAATGCAAACAAACAAATTGGGCAGTGCAAACACTAGATAAGTTTTTGTGATCATGTAAATCTATTGAAATTAGGTAACAAGAAATCCATTTGAAAAGACCCAAGTAGAAAGGTAGCTGAATCTTTGATGGCCCTACTGTAAAGGCTAGCTTAGGGAAACAGATACCAAGGTTGTAGTACCTGGTCGTAGTAGCCGAACAAGCAAGAACCTTTGGATTGGAAGTCTTGGGAGTACTACTAACCAGGCCACTAGAATAAACCAGAGGAAAAGAATATCGGGCTGACCCGATATACCAATAGACTGGTTATAGTCCTATATGGCCTATTTGGATTGGGCAGGTGAAAAGGCAGGGGTATACTAAAGTACTAAAGTTATGCTGTGAAGTAGATGCTGAGGTCTAAGTAAACTTTACAAAGGCATAGCAGTTTAATGATCAACCCTAATTGCAAGTATTGATTCTGCTATAGCAATACCTAGATCAACTGTAAAAATGGGTACAGAGGGCTCTGAAGAGTTTACCTCAAGGATAAATTAGTCCTAAGGTTGAGATAATGATCTGGGCATCTGGGTATGACCCAGTAAGTTAAAAACAGATTACAGATTCAGAGGGTTTAAAGTGGAACACTCAAGCAAGGGTGTTAGATATAGCAATTGGTAGAGAACCTTCAGGCAGACTTCTTAAATAGGTAATATAGAAAAGTTATATGTGTGCCAATAGTAATCTCTTCTGTAGTAGTTCATTGAACTACAATACTGATAAGTGATTAATAAAAGTCAAAAGACCAAAAAGGTCACTTTAATACCAAAAAAAAAAAAAATTTAATAGAAAGAAAGGTAGCTATATGATAAGGAATAAAAGTATTATGAATAATAGAAATAAGATCAATAAAGACTAAGTTAGATAAAGTAAAAATAAGAGATAGTATATGAGAAAAGTTGTCAGTTTAAAACTGTTAAATGTAAGAATTTCTTGATGTATATTAGAAACAGAATTAGTGAACATGTTGAGAGCAATAGCATTTAAGATGCAGTTAAGAGAATTAGAGATTAAGTAGTAAATTGTTTAAATAGAAGGACAAAGAGTCAAGTATAATAAAGAACTAGTTTAATTGTATTGATGACAGAGAAAAGAATAAGAAGAGTTGCATTTATAAAGAATATGAGGAACAGGTAGTTCATCTAAGAGAATTTTAATATAAAAGATTTTTAAAATAAAGAAATAAAAACTATTGGCAAAGTTAGAAACTTTTTAATTATTATTAATATAAAGTCAAGTGGCTTCCTAGTTAATATTAGATGTAATGGTAGACTACTGTTGAAAATAGTATTGGGATGTTCAAAGTGTTATAATATGAGCTTGGCAAATAGTACAAATAGACTGTTAAATAGAAATTTCAATAGGATATTGGTCAATAAATGAAATATATGCAAAGTTGTAAGGGTTGTTACTTAAAAAAATTAAAAAGTATGACTATGAGCAAGCTGATTAGCAAGATTATTAAATAGGTTATCTTGATGTGCAGTAACTTTGTGATTAATAAAAGTTTGCCAAATAGAAAAGTATAGGATATAAGTATGAGAGAGTTTAAAAACTAATGAGCAAATACTGTGATATTTGGAGATTACAAATTGTGAGTTAGTAAAAATATGAACAGAACAGTTTCTGAGAACAGTAATAATTGCTGAAAAAATAGTAAGAATTTTAGTTTTAAAAGAACATAGCAATGTTTGTCTTGTGTCTGAAATAAATAAGTAATTGTAAAGTTATCAACTTGAACTTAGCCTATGTCCATAGAGCATTGAGAGATACCAAGCTCAATAACAGAATTATCAATATAAAATAAAATAGTAGTTAGGCTATAATTAGAATTAGTAATAGACTGTAAGCTGTTAGTAAGTTGGTTTGACTAAAAGATATAAAAGGTAATTGTTATAAATTGATTGCTAATGAAGAAGAGGATAGGATATATAAATAGCTACAGAGTATGCAATGTCAAGAAAGTTAGCATGTAGATTAAGAGTTTTGTTAGAATTAATACAACAAAGTAATTTAGTAGTCAAATTTGTAGAAATAAAGATAATGCACTTGTTAGCAATTGTATTGGAATTAAGATGACATCTAGAGTATATAGTAGTAATATAAAGAAAGATAGAATAAAGATTAGAAAACTGAAACTGAAATAAACAGTGCTAGTGAGTGATAAGAATAAAATCTGTAAGGCTGTTATGCCTTCTGGCCTTGTTGACAATGTTTTGATTGTTAAGAACAGTAAGTAACTAGGGTTTGGTATTAGAGTTAAAGTAGACAGTAGTATAAGAAAATAATTTGATTGAAGTAGATTAAAATGATCATATAATGTATATTAATAGGAATAACTTATAGTAATATTCTTAAGAGTAGTAAACCATTTAGATATAACACCTTTAGAAAGTTTGGTTAATCTAGGAGAAATATGTTGCCAATATAATAAATATAGATTATTATAGGTGGTAAGTTGGTCAAGAAAGAAGAGTTTGTGATATCTAAGTTGTTTTTTGAAAACAGGATATTTAGAATAGGAAAAGAGAAGAGATTTAAGAAAGATAGTTCTATTTTGTAAAGTATAAAAAATATTATAAGTTAGGTTAATTGAGAATGTTCAGCTAATATATTTAATAAGCTATATAATTTTAAATTTTCTAGTTAAATGGGTAGGAGTATTGATAATTGGATTTGGATAAAAGAAAATACTAGTTGAAAACCAAAGATTATTTTGTAATTGTTGGATTGAATATGAGTAAATGTACCTAATAGGTCAAAATTATTAAGTCATTTGTGAAGATTAGGAATATAGTATTGTAGTTGAATATTCCAAATATGTTTAATGTTATAAATTTGTGAATATAAAAGAGTACTAGAAGGTATTGTATAACAAAGTTTGGCTTTAAGTTTAACAAGGCCAATTTGTTAAGTAAAAATTTTATTACAAGTTGATTAATTGATTACAATATTTTGAAGTCAGTATTCAAGACTAAGGACAATCACTATGTTAATAATATAATGAGCATGTGAGTCAATAATACATTTGGTTTTAGCAATTTGGATTAGTTAAGAGGATTTAGAGATAAGTAGTTTTGTTTGTTTAGATTGTTTGTTTTTTAAAGTAAACCAATAACTTAAAATTTAAAAGATATTTTAGAAAAGTGAAGAGGAAGAAAATGATTATTATAAGAGATAGGTTTATAGTAAGATGGGGATTATTGGTAACCAAAATGGATTTTGAAGGATTAACTTGGATATTGGCTATAGCATAAAAGAATTCAACTATAGATAATATATATGATACTTCAGATTGTAATAAAGCAATCCAAAGAGTATCATCTATATAAGCCAATACAGAGCATTGTTTTTGTAATAAGTTAGATGTTTGAAGTTTGAGGTTAGTAGTCCAAGAGAATTGTAATTTGTAACCAGAAGTGTTTGAGTATATATAAGAGATACACTATAACAAAGAAGTAATAGTTTCACTTTAGTTAATATCATTGTGAACTGAATAGGACAAAGTTAAACCAAGATTAGTTATAACTTAATTGTGATGATTATTAAGAAGATCAAAGAGAATGTTAATAATAGATGAAGAATATAAGAGGCAAGAGAGTGCATGTTTAAAGAGAATAAAGTTGACAGAGTTATAGGCTTTACTTATATCTTGTGGAAGCAACCAAATGTCTTTATAATTACAAGAAGTATCTTCAATAAGATTGTTAAGAATATAAATAGAAATTAATATACTGTTGTTAGGAAGGGCAACATAATTAAAAGGTAAGAGAATGGAATGGATTAAAAATACAGAGCTAAATTAATTGGTAAGAATTTTGGTATAAAGCTTACAGATATGTTCAACAAGACTAATAGATTAAATATAGTTGAGGTTATCATCAAAGGTATTTTGTTTGAGGATAGGATAAATGTGACTATGTTTCTATTGCTTGAGAATTCTGTTTTCAAGAAAGCAATGGTTAAAAAAGCAATAATTGTAGAAGTGTATTGAGGGCTAATATGTTTAAGTATTTCATAACTAATGCCTGTAGAACTACAGGCTTTGTTATTAGATAACTGAAAAAAAGTTATTAGAATTTTATTATTAATAATAGAAGAATTAAAAAAATAATAGCAGATTAAATTAATGTAAAAAAGTGGAAGATAGTGCTGTTGCCAAAAATTATTTAAGAGAGTTTGATTGATAGGTCTGTGTACAGTTTAGTTTTGAAAATAAGATCAAACATATTGTTTAATAATTAGTAAATTAGTAATAAGCTCTTGAGAAAGTTTTATATTAGTGAAATGAACAGGTTGGTAGTAATAATTAAGAACACTGTTGACAGTCTGAGTAGGTATGTTGTAAGGTTAATACATCTTTTGTCAGTAGCTTGGTTGATTTATTATTGAAGTAAGAGAGAGTTTTCAAGATGGCAGATATGAAATAGTTGTTTTCAGATTAAGTAAACATGTTGGAGCCAAGTTTGAATGAAGGTTAAATTAGTAGAGATAAGTAAGTGAAAGTTACATTGTGACTGTTTGTTAATTTAAGAGATATTTTGATTAATGTAAGAGGTATTAGAATATTGAGTAAGTTTTTTAATGAGTTTAATAATATGACCAAGTTTTTTGAGAGATAGGTGTAGTAGAGTACTGTGAGGTGAGAATTGATAGTTGTAGCTATATTTATAAGAAACTTTGTTAAGAATAGTATGGTTAGCAGTATAAATAATAGAACATTGAATTTTGTGTCAAGTGGTTTCAATACTCTTATAAGTTCATTATTGGTAAGAGCTTTGTGTATTAGAAGTTGTTGAAATAAGGTATTTGCAAAAGATTTCTAGTTCTCTGAAGACATGGCTTTGTAGTTAAAAATCTGGCAGTTAATGCTAGTATATTTATATAAGAGTTTGATATAAGCATGTGGAAATATCAGATAGAAGAAAGAATTAAATGATTATTAGAAGTAAAAGTTTAACTATTATCAAGACTGTAAGAAGAAGGAATTATATATTGAATTGATCAGTCCAGATGTAGTCAATACAACTACTGCTAATATTGTTAAACCAGATAAAATATTTGTTGTTAAAGTAAGTTTCAATATCATACATATTAGAATTATTAAAAAAGTTAATAAGTTTATATTTAGAAGAGAAGCTATAAGTGTTGTCCTGAGTATTGAAGTTACCAAAGATAATAGGATGGATATGAAGTTGAGAAACTTGTTAGATTTATTAATTACTTTGTTTTGAGTTTAGTTGCAAATAGAAGTATCAATTGATGACAGATATACTGAAATAATATGAAGCTTGATATTATTTCAAAAGAAAATATCAAGTGCAATAGTACTTCCAAGATGAGTATAAACACTATAAACATGAGATTTAAAATGATTATGAATTATAATAGCAGTGTCTTTTATAAAGATAAGGGAATTAGATCAATAATAAGTAAAAAAGTTATTATTATAGAAAAAAGAGATTAGATTTGTCAGAAATTTTTGTTACTGTGATGCTTATAATAGATATATCATAATTGAGACAATAATCTTGTTATACTTCTCTTTTAGTAAAATTATTAAAGTTTCTAATATTGTGTATAGTAATAGTTAGATTGAGATAATGTAAAGTTGAATTTGATAGAGATGAAGAAGAATTACAATTAGGAGTTAAAGAATGGTTATTGAAAAATAAATTAGATAGAATAGAAATATGATTAAAGAGATTAGATCTAAGAAGAAAGTTATAGAATATAAGAAGTTTGTATATAATAGAGATAGGCTGTTCTGTAATTAGTATTATTATATTGTATTTTTTTTTTTTGTTTACTTATTATTTTGGGATCTATAAGAAAGAATTTTTCTGTTCTTATTACACTAGTAATCATAAATAATACAACAAAAAAAATTTAGTTAGATCATATTATTTTATATAATTTTAAGTGTATTTGTTAAATTTTTTTCTTATTTTATTTACAAATAACAATATTATTATTAATAAAAAAGATTTAAAAATTTAGTGATCAAAATTTTTAAGAACATAAGTTTTATTTCAATATACAAGTTGTATTATTTTTACTTATTTTAATAGCAACAAAATTGTAAAATAATACAAATCATTAACTTTTTCTGATGATCATTTGTACCAAATTTCTGCTGCAAACATTTGACTCTTATTCAATATTTTATTAAGTAAACTGCTTTTGGACATCTAAGTAAAGTTGTTCCTAACATAATTATACACTTAGTTGGCCAAGATTTATATCTCTAAGTTCCTTTTCAACAGAGATATATTTAACAAACTAAAAAATGCTTCTATTCAAGTTATCTCAATATTTTACTAGGTTAACTGCTCTGATGACTTAGGACAAGCTGAAAGAGCATCATCAGCTTCATTTTAATATATAAATCATCGAAAACAGCCAAAAACTGACTGATTTATTAAAAAATTTCTTTAAATTCTCTTACAAAACTTTGCATTTTATTTTTATAAATTTTATTTTTTTCTATTTTTTGGGGGCTGCCTCTGGTCTGCCCCATCCAAACCTGTCTAAACAGGATTACAAATCAATATTACATTATCTGAGCTAATCTGTATTATTTACAAATTTGTATTCTTTTAATTTTACACAACTTTTTGTTCAACGGCAATCTTGATTTACAGATCTGCAAGTGTTACATACTCTGTGTAATATTTATTTGGCACATCCTGTGTCTGTCACATTACCTTATCTGTCACACTCTGTATTTGTCACATTACCTTATCTGTCACACCCCGTTATCTGTCACATCTTGTTATTTGTCACATCCCTTATTTGTCACACTCCTATATCTTTCAGACCGCCTCATATCCAAGATTCTCATAATTTACTTTATTTTTATTTTTTAAGCCAAAATGCCAACTCTTATTAATAAAGACCCAGATTCTTATGATATCGACTATTA
>CAJVQA010010210.1:0-11538 GCA_910591915.1 Cetraspora pellucida | reverse complement strand
AGCCGGACTTGAACCGTTGACCTTGTCTGTGGGGGCATGGGAGCTTAACCGCTAAGCTATGGGACCCATACCCTATTTTTAATTATTTTTAATAAATTAACAATTCTAATCTTCTTGGTATTATGATCTGAATTAGACTCTAACAGCTACAAACCAATTTATAGTTTTCTATTAATATTTTACATTATCCTAAACTAATTATTAATAATTTTAATAGATACTTATTAAATTTCAAAATTTTTCAAATTTTTACTTACTTTGGTTTAATAATTTTAGCTAACCCAAATCTGATATAGTTTTATACAATTAGTAATAAAGGCCAGTTACTAAAATCAATTTTATTTTAGTATTCTAAATACCTAATCTTTAAAAAACAACTCAGATAATCAAATTTTATATATTTTAAACAACTTTGCATATTCAATAATAGTATTTTATTAAACTGAAAACATCTTTTATCTAGACTGCTATACTTATCTAAAGATAGAAAACTCTTTTGGTTTTTCTGTTTAAAAGACATAATTCTAGCTCATTTTTATTATTAAAATATATTACTATATTATTAATCATCTAATTATAACCTTTATGCTTATTATATTATTAATATATCTAAAAAATTTAAATTAAAAATATAAATACAAAATCTAATTGTGATCTCCAAATCTTGTTTTCTAACCAATAGCCAGTACTCAAACAATGGACTCAGCATGCTTAAGATATATGAAAACAGCTTTACCATGCATGCCATCTTGAAAAATCCCTACTACTTTAACAACAAATCCAACAAGCTACTGAAAAAAGATATAAAACACTCTCTATACATCCCAAACAAGCTTTAAACAGTATCTTCAATCATTATAAATTTCTTATTTATTTCTCAAATATTAAACTTCCTAACCAACTTGTTACAGAGCTACATCTTATCAAGCAATACATACAATCTTACTTCCTTAACTAAACAGCCTATCAACCAATTAACCAAAACCTATTTAATAATTTTTGGTCTACACAATACCAATCACAACCACACATTGATACTCAATAATATAGCTTTCTTATTACTTCTATTACAGAAGAAAAAGTATCCTAAACTATAGCAAAACTTCCTAATGAAAAAGCCTGTAATTCTATAGGTATCAGTTATAAAATGCTTAAACATGCAAGTGTTGTCTGCATTAAAGCTATAACTTCCCTATTTAATTACTGCCTTAACTTAGGCCAAACTCCAAAACAATAAAAGCATAGCAAAATATATCCTATTTCAAAGTGCAATACATTTAATAAAGATCTTAATCTTACTTGTCCTATAAGCTTAATTGAACATACTCATAAAGTCTATACAAAGATTATTACAAACAAAATTAGCATAATATTCTCATAACATCCAATTCTCTTATCATACAATTATGTAGCTCTACTAAACAACAGTACCTCAATACCTATATATATACTCAACAACCTTACTGAAGATGCATCATGCAACCAAAAACCAATTTGGCTTTTGTCTCAAGATATGAGTAAGACCTATAACTTAGTTAATCTTGATCTTCTTAAACATTCTTTGCAGTATTTTGCTCTCTTTCCTATTATCATTAACACTATTATTAATTTATTTACTGACTGACAAAATCAAGTTATCACAAATCTTGACCTTACTTTTTCATATCCTGTACTTAATAGTATTGATTAGGAAGAAACCATTGCTCCTCTTCTATGAAGAATATACTATAACCCACTTATCTCATATATTTACAATAACTTTAATGAATATAATACTAAACTTTTCTGGTCAACTAATCTTAAAATCTAATATTCAACAAACTTGAATTTCACTGCTCTGTTCTTGTCTATATAGATGACACTTTATGGATTGCTTCTTTATAGCAAGAACTCTTCCAAATCTTATCAATAGCAGAATCCTTTTACAATATGGCTAATATTCAAATTAATTCTACTAAATCAATACTCACAACTAACAACCTTCCAACTAACTATAGCCCTATTACTTACAATAGTCAATTACTCAATCTTCATCCTCCAAATGAACTATTTAAATTTCTAGGATGTTGATTTACACTTAACAACAAATAAGCAAAACAAATTAAGCTTATTACAGAATCATCACATCTTGTCAAAATTGCAAGCACTAAAAAAATCACTGACACATATGCACAATATATTATTAACACAGTTATCATTCCTACAATTGAATATCATATTCACAACATTGTTCTTAGTTAGAACACATGTAATAAAATCCTTACCAACCATATTGGACTTGTCAAAAACAAGGCCAAACTTAGTTGTACAATTCCCACTAGCATATTATTCCATTCTCAACTATACAATATTCAAAATATATAGGATATTCAACTTCAACACCATATAACAAACTATACTAAAAGATTTACTCTGCTGACCTTCTTGGTATTAGTACTCGCATTCGGCTCCAACAACTTCAAAATAATCTTTAGTCACCTACTAGCATCTTAATATATAACAATTCTATTATTAATGGACCAAATAAACATACTACCAATTTCAAAATAATTTAACTCTTTAAACATCTTGGCATTATATTTACTGCTAACCCAACTTACAACATTCTATACACAATTCAACAAGGCTCTATCTTACTTGAATCTCTACTCTTCTTATATCCAAAATACTTAACCTTTAAAAACAACTTAAGCATCATGATATTTTATATCTTGATCAACTTACAACATTTGATAATTCATGTTTATTAGACTGAAAACACATTTCTCTTCATATATACAAGATTCCAAAAGGCAAACAGCCCCTTTGGTTTACATATTTAGAAGACCAAGTCACAAGCCATTTCTACAATTGCACACTTTATTAACACTTGCACTTACCTGATACTAATTACTACAGTTATACAACTGGACACTTTTCATCATGCAAAAAATCATGGCTTATTACTATACTTGATGATCAAATCATTGTTGAAAAAGCCAGAAGGCAACCTTTAGCATCTGGATCGATCCTTATTACTTACTGGCAATGCAATATTGAATCACAATTTACTTGACTCTATTCTCTTCCACCTATCTAATTCTATATATGTTCTGGATGCTCTCTCAACTTCCAAATAATTGCTAACAAATATACAATTACTATTTCTACTAATCTCTCAACTCAATTTCTGGGTTAAGTTAATACTCATAACAAAACTTTTAACTTTAATGCTAATTATCTCGATCTTATATACTCTATTGCAATCTAGCATCCTACTCAAATTCCAGATCTCCCAAATATTACTATTTCTACTCAACCAATTCCTATAATTTTTGAACTTTGTTCACTTATACATAACCTTCAACAAATAGCCAACTACAATGCCAACTTATTAAAACTTTACTTTTATACTGATGGCTCTGTTATTGATTTGGATACTCCACAATGCTCAATGGGTATTAGATGGGTCCAAATCTCTAATAACTCCATATTACATACATTTCAAGCTCAAACAAAACTTTGGCCTTGTTCATTTAAAGCTGAACTTACTGCCATCCTATCTGCCCTCATTACTGCTTCTAGAAATAGTATTATAAACATATATACATATTTTTAATCTGCAATTTCCAAATACTAAAGCATTTCTAACTTTTCTACAACCTTATTCTATATACATACACCATATTTCTCACTATGGAACTCATTAATTAACTTTGTTAATTTATACAAAATTTAAATTATTTTTCACAAAGTTACTACACATCAAGATAACATATATAATAACCTTGCTGACCAACTGGCATAAAATTATTACAACTTATCATATCTAACTTTCATTCCTTACAATATCTATAACTCATCTTATACTCTAAATCTCGAAAACTTTTCTTTAGAATTACCTACTCACCACAGTATTCGTACAATCTGTCATGCACATATCTATACACTATGGACTACACAAAACCGATTTCAAAAATAGAACAAAATCTTTAACCAAATTAATTGGCAAGCCACTTGGCTATATATTTATAACAATCAAAAAATCTCAAACTTCTCACATAGCTTTTAATCTTCTGTTCTTAAATCTTTTAGAATTAAAATTCTACTTGATGATCTTCCTACTCCACATATTCTTCAAAAACAATATCACTTATACCTACCAACCTGTCATCAATGCCATGAAACCAGTTCTTATCTTCACTGGATAACATGCCCATCTGATCAGCTGCTATACAACCTTATTGACACCTTCTTACAACATACTCTAAATACAAATACACTTGACATTACTTCTGAAATAATAACCAAAATACATTGCCAAATTAAACAACTATATTGTATAACTACACACAACACAGTAGACCTATCATCAGTCTTTTCAACCTTATCTGGCTTAGTGCTACATGAAATTATCTCTACTATCTTAGACCTATCATCTAAAAAATTAGCTACAACACATGTTATAAATTTTTACTTTATTTTAACCAACAAATATATCATAAAATTTGGATTCCTTACTGTATCTCAAGATCAATATCTCATCCTCCTACTTTTAACTTACCCTTAAATTCTATTTCATATTTATCTCAATCTTCTCTTTCTAATTCAATTCATTCTAAAATTTACTCCTGATATATACAATAGATCAAATACCAAACTAATCTTTCATATATAATTACTAACAACCAAATCTAGGTGAGCCTTGGCCACTCCTGTTGGTTTAGGTTGCAGATAAACTAGTCTGAGCTTCTATTCTTTTTATAATATTTTCAATAGTAAATTTATACTTTATGTAAAAATTTCAAATAAATATTCAATAAAGATAGAGTCATGGCCTTATCATTAATATTAAAAAAAATAATAATAATAATAATAAGCTACTAATAAATATAATTATCTAATACTTGAAAAGATAATACAAAATTTTCTTGCAATTTAAGTACTTAGTATTTCTTGTAAAGAAGTATTTTTTATAGTATCAAAAATACTTTTTAAACTTTAAATCTACAACTGCCTATATATTATTTTATTAAAAAATTAGATAAAAAATAATATTAGTATTAATACTATTATAATACAAAAATTATAGGCTCTAAAACTTCCTATTCATAGGGTAAATAGGAGCCTCTCATGTAACATTAGATGAAATAGTACTCAAAAGAGATTTTGGATTTGGGTAAACACTAAGTGTAAATATATATTTATTAACTATACTGCAAGATCTTTCTTTTTTACATTACAAGCATATTATTTCTATACTTTTCTCTATATGCTAATTACACTAATTATGCTATCTATGCTAATTACACTGATTATACTATCTATGCTAATTATACTAATTATACTAAATATACTATATTCACTATATTTATTAATTATACTAATTATGCTAAATCTACTAATTATGCTAATTATGCTACATCTGCTAATTATGCTCTGTATATATGTTATATCTAATAATTACTGTATATTAGTATTTGATTATATGATCTAATTTAAATGAAATATCAATAATCCTTTTTTAGATCATGACAATACTTTATAAAATTAATCAAATATTAAATTTAAATTAAATATTTAATTAAATTAATTAAAAATTTATCAAATTATTTAAATATTTAATTTAATTTAAAATTTGATTTGATTTTATAAAATAATAATTAGTATATAAAAATAAATATTTTAGTATTTTAGATTTTAAATTATAAAAAGCCAAAAAAATATTTGAAAAATATAATAACATTTATATAGATAGACTACTTCTTAACAATAACCTCCCCACAGAATATAATGAAATACTAAATACAATTAAATATTATTTTATTGAAATCTTTAAATGCAAACTTCTCAAAACTATTTCATCAATATCTGAATTCTACTTTCTCTATAAACCATATTCCAAACTTGAAATCCACTACCAAAATCTTACTCATGAAATTACTAAACAAGAATGGCAAAACATTCTCTTCAATTTATCTAATCAAAAAGCAGTAGGCCCTTTAGAAATCTGCTACAAACATATAAAATATGCTAGCTCTAAAGCACAAAACATTTTCTAATTCTTTTTAAATAAATACTTTCGTTTTCAAAAAATTACCTCAGACTGGAAATCTTCTAATATTTTTCTAATTCCTAAAAAATCCAATTGGGACTATATACTAAATTAAGTTCACCCAATTTCTATAATAGAATCCTTCAAAAAAACTTTTACTAAAATATTTACAAATCAATTAGACAACATTATCTTTTATAACAATCTTCTATCAAATCTAAATTTTGCAGCTTCAAAAAACTCCTCTATACACCTTTCTATACAAATTTTTCATAACACAATTGAACATTATATAACTACTAACAAAGAAGTCTAGATTCTCTTCCAAAATATGTTCAAGGCTTTTGATAAAATTAATATATCAAGACACCAAGATACTTGTAAAAAAATAGAAATCTTATTAACAAGAATTAACCTAATTACAGAACTACACTCTCATCAATTTGCTAGAATAATTACTGCTCATGGCCTTATCTCACAAATACCAATTAATTCTAAAATTGAACAAAGTGAAACATATTTATCTCTTTATAGAAAATTTATTATAACTCTATACTCTATTTTATTCAAAAAAAATACAAAAACTACTTATTAAAAATTTCATGTTAATCTTCTATTAATATTATAACCAATACAACATCTTCTTCAATAACAATTTCACTATTATTTTTATAGATGATATTACCTAGCATTGTGAAAATGCAAATATAATGCAAAACATTATAAATTATACCTCTGAATTATACAAATTTAATAATATAGAAATTAATACTAATAAATTAGACCTTCTTTATATTAAACCAAATTTCTATTAAATCCAACCTCTACTCTTTTAATGAACCAACAAAACATTCTATTCAGAAAACCACAAGATGTAATTTGATATCTTAGTATTTTTTATAATAGCAAAAGATCTTCTAAACCAACACTTGACCAAATTTAAAATAAAATCAAAAGCTTTTTTACTCTTATTTGATACAAAAAAATAACACTCTTACAAATCTTATCATTCTTCAACTTAATTCTACATAAATTCTCTTATCTTTTTACTATTCATACTAAAAAAATGCTTTTTTTAGCAAAAAACACTAACAATATAATCTTCACTAACACACTTATCTTTAATTTACCAACCTTTAATAACATTATTCAAAAAGTTAGTGCAGCTAATACTAAGTGAATATTTAATATATTACTAATTCTTAAAAACATTAGCATCTAATAAATTAAAAAATAGTTAACCAAAATATAGTTACCTCAACTTTTATTAAATACTTTAACTAACCATTATCAAAAAATGCTAAATTATACATTACTTTTCCATTTTTTCCAACTAGCATTAAATGACATATTACCTTTAATTATTTTACAAATCTCACTTTTTCCTTTATTAATACCAAATATACTTATACTATCTACAATATCCTTTCTACCAACTCATCTATGTCTACTATCAATAGTCTTAGAAATAATAAAATTATCTTTCTAGAACAAATTATAACTGCAAACAACAAAAATATCCCTACATGGAACAATATCTACTTATGTACAAACAAATCTAATAAAGGTTGTTAACCAAAATGGTTTACTCAAATTTTATATCTAAATCAATCAATACTACAGCCCAAATTTGGCCTCATATAAACCTTTCTTCTACCAATACTTTTCTTAATACAATTAAACTTATATCATCACTCTTATCTTCAAACTCTTATTACTTTTATTGTATACACTATACAAATAACTAAACACTATATATCTCTTAACAAGTTTCTCTACAACAATCATCATTCTTTGAAATTTTTACATCTATTTCAGGATTCTCACAACTACTATCAACTATTAACTATTCAATAACAAATTCTAATTTATTCTTTCTATCTTACAATATAGCCATTAAATTAAAAGATTCAATAACTATTCAAATTGATTTTACAGAAATCTTAGCTCTAATCTATATACACAGTACTACTATTACCCAATTGACTTCACTAATAAAACTACAAATACTATTCTTATTACATGATGCTCAACTTATTTATCAATTTATTAACACCTATTATATCAAAAACAACTAATTGATCTAAATCATTTTATTACTCAACTTAATACAGATAAATTACATTTTTATACTAATGGATTAATCAAAAATCTACAAACTTCAGAAACTAAATATGGTATAGAATAGATTTGTAAATATGATATATCTATAAAATTCAATATAGCTATACAATCATATTCTGACTTAATCCATATTGAACTTGAAGCAATTCTTACTTTCTTATTTGCAGTCCTATCTAATATTCTTGTAAATATTTATATTGATAATACAAGTGCAATCAGAAACCTTAACTCTATTTCTAACTCAAAACCTATACAAACCAAAAATTGGAATATTATTCACTATATTAACTATCTTAAACATCTTAAAAACATTACTACTACTTTTTATAAAGTTAAATTACATTTTACAGACTCTTTTTACAACCAAGCAGATTTACTTGCCAAACAAGAAACTACAAAACTTTTTTTCAAAATTAACAACTCAAAATTTAATATCCCAAACCACTTTATATAGAATAACTAGCTAATTCTTTTTAAAATTTGCACCTTTATCAAAATTCTATAACTATTCATAAAATTGCCAAATGATAAACTTAAAATTCTTTCAAAACATTACAAATATCAAATGGTTATTAAAATTTAAAATCATTTTCTTACTGAAAATAACTTACAAAAATACTATTTTTATATCAAATTCTTACTAATAACCTACCTTTATGCAAAATCTTAATATCAGTTACCTATACTTCTATATTACTTCAAATTACTTATATTGTACAAATACTGAAAATATTCTTTATTTATTCTTTTGCTCTAGTAATTCTACAATCATTTAAAAATACAATACAAGATACTCTAATATCACTAAGAATTACTAATATAACTTCAACAACCCTACTAAATATTTTTTTAAATTTTACACTTAATATATCAAATTCTCAATTTAAATATATATTATATATCATTGCTAAAACCTTTTCTTCTACTATTTACAAAAGTATCAAAATACTTATTAACAAACAAACAGATTCCCTCCTATTTCAGTTTTCAAACAATTTATTAAACTGGTTTTACTAAGATCTCTGGTCTACTCACAATACATATTAACACCAATAAGAAATATCTTATAACATTACATCAAAATCTAAACATATCAAAATTTACTTACTAATATTACTAAATACTCTAAACAATACAACAATCTCTCCTCAAATTATAAATACTAACCTTTTTATTATCAAATGGCTCACATAAGGTTATTCATTAACTACTTATATTTAATCATGTTTAGACAATCACTTAAAGGTTTTTTCTAACTTATTCTAACTAGAACCTAATTTGAAATAGTTAGCTATAGCACTCATAGGAAATAGAAGGTGTAATGTAGTACAAATATAGTTTAGAAATCTTTAATTTTAAAACTTATGATTCTATATATATAAAGTTTCTACTTAAACATTATATTAATAAAAAAAATAAAAAAATAAAATAATTATTATATTTTTAAATAATATAAACATAAAATATTTATTAAAAGATTTATTTTATATATATAAATATAAATATAATAGGGGTCTGCAACCCAGGCTCATGCCTATGCTCAACAAAAAATCCAGGCATAGCCATGGGCATGAAAGCTTAGGCATGGGCATGGGCATGGGCATAAAAGCTTAGATATGGGCATGAGCATAGGTATGAAATTCAGGCATAGGCATGAACATGGGCATAGAATGGCATAATCATGGGCATGGAATGGACATGGGCACAGGCATGGGCACAAGCATAGGCACAGACATGGGCATGGGCACAGACACAGGCATGGGCACAGACATAGGCAACAGGCATTAGTACAGGCATAGGTAGAGATTGTACCTGGCAAAAATTTTACTCTGGGTTATCCACCTATTTACTAAATGAATACCAAGTTACAAACTGGGTTATTTAAAATGACCTGAGTAACCTGAGTGACCTGGTTGACCTAGTTACACTTAGTAAGAAAATATTCTAACACTAATCCCTTTTCTATTATTTTCCTTTACATAGCGAAATATTGTGATTAGCTAATAAAAATTATACTAGAAAAACACACCTATAATAAAATTTATAAAAACATAACAGAACTTAATATCTGTCTTTAACTGATCAGTAATTGGTTATTTCAAAGCTTAAATGACTTTAGAAGGTCATTTAACTTATGTAAATTGATGATCTAATGTCTTTTGGCCAATCAAAATTAATTATTAGACAAAAATTAAATTTTATAAAATATGATTGATAATTGTAGCTACATATAAAAGATGAAGTTAATTGATATTTCTGTCTTAAGTTTTTTCAAAAGAACAAATTGCATATATCTTAAGATTTTTATGCAATTTTAATAACTTTTTTTTAAGTCAAATTTGTGTTTTATATTTGTATGAAAAAATTTTAAATTTTTTATGCAAACGTAAAACACAAATTTGACTTAATAAAAAGGTATTAAAATTATATAAAAATCTCAAAGTATGTGCAATTTTTTCTTCCAAAAAACTTTACTTAAAACGTAAATATCAAATAACTTAGTAAAATTTTGACTTTTATATGTTTTTATTTTTATATATTAGTAAAATAATACCAATCATTATGTGGAATGCCAAGATTATGACGGTCAGACCCAACGTACAGGGCAGACTTTGGTACCTTGCACAGCAGTTAGAGCCGAGTATATAGTGATCAATCCTGTAGAAGACAACCTCAGAAGATCATTCTCAACATCTTTAAGCCACTATGATCTTCATACATGTTTCAACAAATTCCTTTTTTATTACAACTTACCACTTCTTCCTCATGGTCAAACGATTCAATCTCTTATACAACATATTGACAAATATAACTATAATAACACTGTCTCTAGTATTACATTCTCTGTTAGCAATACTTATGATGAAACCCATATATATCTTCCAAATGACTCTCTCTTATTCAATCATACTGTTATCCATCCTTATCTTCTTTTCATCTTCTACAAACTTTCTCTTAGATCAAATTCCTCTAATCCTACTTCTATCTTACCTGATTTATCTTCAAACAGCACATCTACACAAACTTTATGTAACCTTCACTTAAACATTTGTTCACATAATGTCAGAGGTTATAACACAGTAACTAAAAGAGAAGCTTGGCTAAATTATTGTCTTCCAATAATATCCATATCTCTTGTATTACTAAAACCAAAATTGCTAACAGTACTAATCTTTAATTTTATAATAACGACTTATTCACCTACTTCTGGGCCAATTTAGAAAGTTCAGCAGAAGGTATTGCCATTATGATCCAAAAACTCTTACAACCACATATACACAACTGCCAAACACATCCTGGTTAAGCAATTGCTCTAGATCTATTTTTCAAAAGTGAAATCAAACTTCGAATTATAGCTGTTTACCTTTCTTCTACTGATA
>CAJVQA010010209.1:0-11541 GCA_910591915.1 Cetraspora pellucida | reverse complement strand
TTACAACAAATTCAAAATGCAGCTAACTCAAACAAATCAATCTTACTAGAACAACCTATATTAACTACAAATGAAGTCAAAACAAATACAGCCCAAATGATACTCACACTTCATTTACTAAATATTTAGCTAGAGCACACAACTAACCCATGGCCTATTCCTAAACAAACAAAGGACACATTTATTAACCAAATTCTCTAATCAATGAAACAACTATATGCAATCAAAGAAAATCTAAACAACCATAATATAACCTGTATTGAACAATTTCTCAACTACTTAAACTACAAGATTTTAGATTGGATATCTTTTTATTACAATATACAAAAAATACCAAGAGGGAAAATTCCAAAATAGTTCAAAGCAATTACAGACCATATAATCTCACTAACAAATCTGTCTACAACACTAATCTATCCTAACCCATATACTTTTATAAAGATCAAGACTACGACTTCACAATAGATCATTACAAAATCTTAATATTTTGAAAAATTAACAAGTATCATCAATAATCAAACCAAAATTAAACACTACAATATCCATCCATTAAACAATCATCAATTAATACTATGCCTTGGATGTCAAATCAAAAACCCAAAATTCAAAACAACCTACTACTACTTTACTAATCCTATACACCAAATCTTCAAAATTCAAGTTAATTGCCACAAATGAATTCATGCAAACCTTAATTGTTTATGCTCTTACCAAATAACAATACAATCTAAACAAAATCACAAATATTTACTTTCAACTTCAAAATATCAAACCAACTATCGACTTCTACAAACCTTTGCAAATAACCAAGAAGAAATATGAAAACTATATATAACAAGTTCTTTCCTAAAAGACTTAAACTTCAAACTTACAACTATTTTCAAAAAAACAAATAGATACAATACTCCTTATGCTCAATTATCATTTCATTATAATGACCATATATGGCATTGTACCAACCAAACTTTTCCTTCCTCAGATTACACAATGTTTACAATACTTACAATAATTTTTATAGCAATAACAGAAAAAACGAAAATTCAAATATTAACTGATAAAAGCAACATTTCTAACAAAATTTCAACAATGCTTATGATGTTATCAGAACAAAAACATAAACTAAGAAAAACTCTTTTCAGCAATATCACTATTCTTCTTAATACCATAATTGAAACAAAAAATTTAAAGATCAAAATTAACCTAACAGAAGAAAAAATCAGTATAAAAAATTCTTCTTGCCAATTCTATATGGACCTGCTAACTAATAAAATACTAAACACTACCTTTTTCTCCTTCATAATGAATACACCAACTACTTATGCTATTCACCAAATACCTAAAAATTTACAACGAGCAGAAGCAATCATTACATGGAATAATCAAAAGCGTATCAAAAATATTTCTGACAAACTTCCAAACATCAATTGGAAACTTATATTCGAATATCTTAATTTTAAAAATAAACCTCTTAGTCGAAATACTGATCCTACAAAATCTATTTTAAAAATATTTAAAATCAAAATTCTAACTTCTGAACTACTAACACATCTTAACCTTCATAAAAGAACCCCAAAAACTCACATTAATCCATACTGTGTAAAGTGCCCAAACATACTAGAAGATATAGTTTATATGCTTATCTGCCCGTACAACTAAATAGAATTGAAAGAAATAATAAAAAAAAGCAATAACAAAAATCTGCAAAGATAATGAAATTGAAACAATAACATTAACAAATCTAGCTTAAGAAATACAAAACATCCACATAGAGCAACAAATTCCAATTAAAATTATCACAAATAACTTACTTGAACTAGGCCCACTAAAAAAGAATCTACTACCAAACATTTATCATCGAATTACAAAGAAGATACACAAACATATATGAAAACCAAGTAGAACTTACGTTCAACAACAGATTCCATAAACACCAACCATTAACATTACTAACCCAGACCACATATTACTAATGTCAATAGATAGACAATATACCTTATGGCTTAATAGATTTATACTTTTAAACCAAACATCCCCTACTACTCAATCCATAGACTAGAGGTCTCTTAACCATTTTAGCTAAGAATAGATTGAGGGTAAAGTAGCCCTAACCCCTACTCCTTTAGTTTAATGTATCAATTTGTACTAGTTGTATCTAATTATATATTACTGAAATAAAGGACTAAAGGAAAAACCTCTCTTAAAAAAAAAAAAAAAAAAATTTATTTTAAAAAAGTATCAATTTGGTTTTTTTTTCAGCATCTAGCCCAAATAATTAAAAAATATATATAACAACTGCCTAGTTTTATTGTTTCTTAAAATAACCTATATATTTAATTCTTTTTATGCTTTTTATTATTTTTTAATAAAATCTTGAATTATATAGCTTTATTTGTATCAAATTATGGCTTAAACTTTAAGTTATTAAATTTTATAATAATGTATTTAATTTTATATAAAATATTGTCCTGCAATATTATGAAATGATCTACAAAAGTTAGCCAACCGAAATAAAAGCCCTAAAACTAGAGTACATCTTTCCCAGTATCACCAATTTTTTTCGATCATGTAATCATCGACAAAATTCTTTAATGTTCGTTTATATTAGAGTTAGTGTTTAATCTAATGTTAAAGATTAAGGGCTATAGTAAAATTACCCAAGGAATTTTTTTTGTTAGTGCATGAAGAGCTGTTTCTTAGGCAAAATATTGAGATAAAGACGATTTTCAAAATGAACGGTTGTTTTGAATTTTTCCGATCGCGTGACGTTACACTAAATCAAGATTCGTCATTGGCCAATTTTTGTCTATCATCACGTGATCGAAAAAATTTGGTGGCGACACTGGGGTAGTTCTAGAGTATATGAATTGGTTAGGCTGATCAAAAATTGAACTCTGATTCCTTTTAGAGTTTGTATTACCGGTACATATAAGTAAAGCCTAAAAAGGTAACTACCTTTGGCCTTCTAGATGTCTGCATCTATAGTTGAAATCGTATTTTTACATATGTATTGATATTGATATGTTGTTTTGGAAAATTCTATTTACACCCGAATTAAAGATACACAATAACTATATGTCATTTACGTAACTAAAATTAATAGTATTAGTTATATTTTAGGTGACTTTAATCCGGGTGAAAATAGACTTTCCCTTTTGTTTTTTTAATAAAAATTTTAATTCATTGTTCCGGACCGACATTCCGAGGTTGTTATGTAACATGTTGTTACAAATAACTTTATTCTTACTTTTTAGCTTGAGCAAAAAATAATCGTGCTTCGCTCCTTTTGCTTGGATTTGTTATGCTGTACATATTACCTAAGAACAAAAAGTGTATTAGAAAAATACCATACAAAATTGCAAAACTTGGAAATTGTCCTACCTCGCGGAACAAAGAATTGAGCTCCTTCTTTGACCGTAAACATTTGCGTATCGAGTTGAAACGTTACTGGCCCTTTAAAGACAAAAAATACCTAAAAACAAATCATGAACAAATATATACTTCGCACATTAAGTTAACAATGCTTATGCAGTAATAAATTACCATTGCACTTTCGTTGGAATTCCTTCCTGATTTTTTATGCCCTTTTGGTATATCGATCAATCCTGCCGAAAAGAAATCGCCTTCCGAAAAAGTTTTTTGGAGCTTGAACCCATCATTTTCAATGGCTTCAGTTTGATACATTGAAAGGGTATATATTAAGCCTAAAAATACAGTATATATTAATATATTTTAATTACAAGGAAACTCATAAAAAAACTTACGTCGTGTAATTTTTTCATTAGTCTCCCAATCGATAGCAAACCCTTCAGCAGATGCTGCTTCGTCAATGTTTTCATCATCCGTTACGCCCTTCTTAAGGGTAGTCTTTTTATCGCCCCTCTTTCGTTTCTTTGTATCTCGTACAACACCTGATTCTTTGTCGTCTGACCGAGGAACACGAATAACTTCTATAAAAATTAATTAATAGCGACCCAACATAAAAAACTCTGACAAAATGTCTACCATATAGCACTGCCTGTAGCACCCCTATCCTTATTCAAAAATCTTGGACTAGCTTGGACAGCGTTATGCAGAATAGATGTGGTATATTAACATGCCTGTTTTTGTTGGTCCATATATAATTCTTTCGTTTCTCCAGAATTCCAGAGGCTTGATACGTTGACGTTTACTTCTTCGTACTAAAATACCAACCAATTTCAGCATTTATGCCAAATTATATAATATAAAGAGTGAAACAATATAGCTATGACACTTTCTTCCTTTGTTATCACTCGAACTTTCGTTTTGATCATAAATAGATTTGGGAATAACTGTCTTTGTATACGCTGTTTTCTTTGCTTTCTTTTTATTTTTTAGACTATTTACTTCTTGATCTGTACTTGGATCGCGTTCTTCATCGGTGTTGTCTCCCCTAGAGTTGCCAAGATTGAATGTTGTTGTTGGACTTTCCATGGCACGACGCCTATACAGTACAACCCTATCTCCATCCTTCTTTTTAGAAGGTGTTGGTCCTGTTTCAGAAGGGGATGTATTTTTATGTGATGGTTGCTCCGGTTCTAAAGGAGTCGTACTTTTATGAGGCGAATATGTTTCCTGTGGCGAATCTATTTGAATTTATGTTGGATGGTAAATTAGTTAGTAGTGGTAACGTTTCTTTTACTCATTCCGGTGATAAAATATTTGTTATCGTGATCTTAATTCAGAATGAAAGCCCACAATATATGAATGACGCTCACCATCTGTGACAAGAGACATTGATATTTCGTCAATGTTTGTCGTTGTAGAATTTGTGGCTTCAACGAAAGCTTCAATGTTTGTAGTTGTAGAATTTGCGGCTTCGACGAAAGTGCCGATGTTCGTAGTTGTAGAATTTGCGGCTTTGACGAAAGTGTCAATATTTGTCGTTGTAGAATTTGCGGCTTCTACGAAAGCGTCAATATTTGTAGTTGTAGAATTTGCGGCTTCGAAGAAAGCATCCACGTCCTCCAAGCCATCAGCATTTTTCGTCACATCCTCCGAAATTGTTATGCCAGTTTTTCTGAGATTTATTCAAGAAAACTTCCTGAATAACGAAATGCGATGCAAGAGCTAATACTTGAATGTAATAACGTTTTGATAGATATGTACCTTCCAACAACACCGACTTCATCTAAATATTTGTTGGGTTTTCTGCTTCTACGTCTTAGTGTGTCCATTCTTTAATGACCATATAGTTTAGTATTAAAATTTGTATTATTTTTTATTTGTAAAAAATTTAACGTGAAAACGTATCAACAGTAACGACGCGAATGTTATTCACGTGACAAATCGTGTAGCTAATCAATTAACTTTAATACATTACGGCGCGTTTTTTACAAACTTCACGTGGTAAACCCGACGATTTCAACCTCTATTTAAATCCTAACTATAACATATAGGGTAACTGTCTCGTGATTGGTCGATCATATAAATTAAATAGCAAACTGACCTTTCAGGAATTTATTTTATAGTGCTAGAGTATTGTGACCAATTAAAATTTAAGATTAGGTGTAACATGTAGATCATTCTTTTGTGTAACAAAAATAATATTTTAAAATTTTGACTATTGCTAATTTTCATTCTAAATAATATTACTTAATTGTATAAAAATAGCAAAAAAAAAGAAAAAAAAACAACTTTAAATTTTATTATAAAATTATACTTTGACTTTTAAGCAAGTGTTTTTAACATCAGGGGGTGTAGTAACCTAGTAAAGTAGTCAGGTTGTCAACCTTTCAAGTTGTAGGTTGGGTGTTTAAATCTCATTGATAGTGAAAATTTGGATAATCACCTTTGTAATATTTGTATTATGATAATTGTTATTAATGATTAGGTTAGAATACCTGTAATGGTAGTTACACCAGCATGACTGGCAAATCATAAGGCATTTGTGCAATGTTGAAGTTATACAGAAAAATACAAATTGATAAATCAGGTAGTACAAATATTAGATAAGTTCTTGTAGCTATATAAATCTATTAATATTAGGTAACAAGAAATCTATTTAGGAAGATCTAAATAAAAAAGTAGTTGGATCTTTGATAACCCTACTGTAAAGACTAATCTAGAAAAACAGATACCAAGATCTAGTACTCAGTTATAGTAGTTGAATAGACAAGAACCTCTGATTTGAGAGTCTTGGAGATATTACCAACTAGGTTGTCAGAATAAACTGAAGAAAAAAGATATTAGACTGACTCAATATACCAATAGACTGATTATAGTCCTACATAGGTTATCTGGATTGGAAGTTTGGTAAAAAGACAGGAGAAAAAGCAGAGATATACTAAAGTATTGGAATTATGATATGAAGTAGATACTGGAGTCTAAGTAAACTCTACAAGAACATAGTAGTTTAATGATTAGCCTTGACTATAAGTATTGGTTCTGTCATAGTAATACCTAGATTAGCTATAAAAATAGATACAGAAAATTCTAAGGGGTTTACCTCAAAGATAAATTAGTTCTAAGATTGAGACAATATATAATTTGAGCATCTGAATATGACTCAATGAGTTAATATAGGTTATAGGTTCAGAGAGTTTAAAGTAGAACATCTAAACAGAGGTATTAGGTATGGCAATTGGTAGAAAACCTTCAGGTGAACTCCTTAAATAGGTAATATAGAAAAGTTATATATGTAGCCAATTGTTTGCTTTTCTGTAATAGTTTATTGAACCACAATACCAAAAAGTGATTAATAAAAGTCAAAAAACCAAAAAGGTCACCTTAATACCAAAAAAAGAATTTTTAGTATTAAATTTTATATATATATATATATATATATTTTGTTAAACTAGTTTCTTTTAAAACAAGAGTTTTTTATTCAGTAGTTAGAATATAGAAACTCATATTAAGGTCTTAAAAAAGTCTTCTTACATTAGAGAGTACAACTAGTTACATATATTTTTGATGTTTAATTAAGTAATTAGCTAATGGTTCTATACTAGCTATCATATTTGCAACCCAATTAGGAGTGTTGCTTATTTAAACTTTCTGTACTGCAATCCTTACTGTATTACTAGATCATCTTCATTATAAGTTAGTCAAGAAGGTCTAGATGCTTATCTATATATATGCTTAGGATCTCATATCTTATTTTATGCAGTATATTCTCAAAAGTATCATTACTAAAATCTTTCATGTCTCATACATAGTTAATCTAATTTTATATAATATGTTATAGTTATCTAATACTTGTAGTTAGAATAATCTTAAACCACTATATTACACTATTTCTATCTTTGTAAAGTTCATTCAAATCTCAATACCTATCTTTTTAATATTTTTTTTATCATTCTTTACTAATTGCAACTTAGAATTAACAGATTTTCTAGATTTCTAATCTAAATAGTTCAATATGATATATCTTAGTATCCTTTTTCTTCAATGATTTTAGCAGTCTAATTAGTTATATGCTTTTTTATATATTTTGTTATTTAGTTTTTCTGTCTCTTTTTATAAAGATGTTTTATAGGCTTTCATTAATTTAACAGTATTATTAACAGTTTGTGCTATCTCTTTACTTGAGAATTTCCAAATAAAATTCTATCTTCTCAGTTTCTTAGTCTTCTACATATAGTGGTCTTATTATAAAATTTGTACCAAAATCTTATGCAATATTGGTTATTAATATTTTTCTATGTATGTATAATATTACACTTTGTATAGATGCCCCAAGCTTCTAATAATGAGTAGAACCCAACTTGGTGTACTTGGATTATAGCTACATAAGCCCAACTGATTGACAGGAAACAGTTTTCATAATACAAATTAATTTTCAAATTTTATTATAAGTAAGATTTGAATCTTAGACCTGCCACTTGAAGAATGACAGCCTAACTACTATACTAGGATTGCTATCCTCTATTTTATATATATTTAAACCTTTTAATTTAACTTAAAACAATATTTATTTATTGAAAATAGTGATCCTAATGTAGTAGTTGACTTGTCATCTTCCAAGTGACAGGTTTAAGATTCAAATTCCACCTATGAAGAAATTTGGTAATTAACCTGTATTACAGTAAACTGTCTCTTGTTGATTGGTTGGATTTAGATATCTGTAATCTTGGGTACAACCAATCAGGTTCTACTCATCATTGGAAGCCTAGAGCATCTATACGAAATATAACATTACATATATATAGAGGAATATTAATAACTGATATCATATAAGACTTTGGTGCAAACTTACAATAAGACCACAAGATGTAAAAGACCAAGAAACCAAGGAGACAGAAGCCTACTTGGAAATTCCTAAGTAAAGAGTAGTACAAGCCTTCGATGGTGTTATCAGACTGATTAAAGCTCAGAAAATTCCAATAAGGAATAGGCAGACATGCAACCAAATAAAAAGATATGTAAAAGAGCACATAACCAACCAGGCTGCTGAAATTACTGAAGAAAAAGAATACCAAAGATATACCATATCAGGCTATCTGGATTGAAAATTCAGAAAGTTTGTCAGATTCTGAGTTGGATAGTAGGGGGATGAAAAGAAGAAGTCAGAATAATAGGTACCAGGATTTGAATAAACTTTACAAGAGTAAAAATAGTATAACATAGCAGTTAAACAGGTAATCCCTATAACTGCAAATGTTGGATAACTATAGCATGTTATATAAAACTAGGCCAGCTGTATATGAGACATGAAAGGCTCTAGTAATAATGCTTCTAAGAATACACTGCATGAATAAGATATAGAGTCCTAAGAAAAATGGGTAAAAGTATCTAGACCTTCTTAACTGATATCTATATTGGAGATGATCTAGTAACATAGTAAGGATTGCAGCACAGAGGGTTTAAATAGACAATGCCTCTAGTTGAGTTGCAAATATGGCAGCTAGTATAGAACCATTGGCAGACTACTTAAATTAGATACTAAAAATGTACATGTGACTAGTTGTACTCTCTAATATAAGGTGACTTCTTTGAGGCTTCAGCCATGAGTCCCTATGTCCAAGTTACTGAATAAAACCCTAGGCCCAAAAGAGACTAGTTTAATATTAAAAAAAAAAACAATATTTATTTAATTGTAATATAAATTTAATAATATTTAGAAAATATTATTTAGAATAAAAATTAGGTATAATTTAAAATTTTAACTAGAAAATCATTTTTTGTATATTAATAAAAAAAATTTTTTGTAAAATTTAATTTTTTTTTTATTGTTAATAAATAATCAATTACTTAGCTAAACTAATAATTTATTAATTAGAGATATTTTAAGTATATATAAATTAAGGGTGTAGCAACTTAGTGAAGTGGATAAGTTGTCATACCCCCAAGTGTTAGGTTGTGAGTTCAAAACCCACTGATGGTGAAATTTGAATAATCATCTATGTAATATATAGATAGTATTACAGCAACGGCATTCTGTCGATCAGTTGAGATAGAATACCTGTAACTATGGTCGCATCAGCATGACTGGCAGGTCTAGGGCATCTGTATAACCTGTTAAACATAGGAATACAAACCAATACTGGGCAGTGCAATCCTAAAATAAGTTCCCAGGCTGTGTAAATCCATAGAACTAAGAAGCCAGAGCCTACTTAGAAATTCTGAGCAGAAAGGTAAACCAGATCTTCGACAGTACTACTGTAAAGACTAGACCTAGGAAATGGATACTAATGTGAAAGATTCAGGCAGGCAAGAACCTTGGGTAAAGGGTATTACCAACCAGGCTATCAGATTTCAGACTAGAAAAAAAAGATATTGGGCTAGCTTCAATATATCAAGAACAGGTTACAGTCCTTTCAGGCTATCTGGATTGGGAGTCTAAGTTCAAAGTAGGAGTATACTAAAAGTACTAGGGATATGCTGTGAAGTCAGTACTGAGGTCTGAGTGAACTCTGCAAGGGTAGTCTGTATTAGTGTTCTACAAGTGGGTAGATAGTTAACAGCAGGAGGCCTCCTGTGCCTTACTGGTAGGTGACATACTCTGAAATGTATAATGGTCTAGGAACTAGTACAAAAAGGATAAGTACCATACTGCTCAGACAGTATACCAGTTAGGTATATATAGAAGGTTAGTTGGAGATTTCAATATGACAGGGTGGATGATCAGAGAGTTTAAATGAATAATCTCCTAGTAGGTTATAGGTATGGCATCTAGTGTAGAACCTTAGGCTGGACTATTTAAATAGGCAACCAAAAGTTGCACATGTGACTAGCTGTACTCTAATCTCTGTAAAAATAGTTGTAATAGCTAACCTGATATAAAGTCAATAAAGTATCGTCACAAGTATGGCCTTTAACAAAAAAAAAAAAAAAAAAAAAAAAAAGTATATATAAATCTTATATTAATTTAGTAATATGATTTTAAATTTAAAAAAAATCAAGAAGTGTAGTGACTTAGTGAAGTAAATAAGTTGTTAACTTCCCAAGTGGTAGGTTGGGAGTTCAAAACCCACTGATGGCAAAAATTTGGAAAACCACCTATGTATATTGGTACTACAGGCATCTGTGCAATATTTAAGTTACTCAGAGGAATGCAAACCAGCATTGGATAGTCAAACCCAAGATAAGTCCTTGTGTCTGGTACTACAGCAATAGCAATCTATCGATCAGTTGGGATCAGTATCTGTAACACAGTTGCACCAGATAACTGGCAAGTCATAGGGCATCTGTGCAATGTTGAAGTTACACAGAGAAATGCAAACTGGTATCAGATAGTGCAAACACAAGATAAGTTCTTATAGCCAGGTAAATTCATGAACTGGGAAAACCGAAGCCCACTTAAGAAAACTCGAATAAAGAGATAATACAGATCTTCGACAGTACTATTGTAAAGGCTAAACCTAGGAAATGGATATCAATGTAGAAGAAATCAGGCATACAAGAACTTTAGATAAGAGATACTACTAACCAGGCTATTAGAAGTCTCAAACTGGAGGAAAAGAACCTTGAAGGGCAGACTCTAGGATACCAGAGACAGGTCACAGTCCTACTGGGCTATCTGAATTGGAAGTCAGATTTCAGAAGTAGGGTATACTATAAGTACTAGTGATATGCTATGAAGTCAGTACTGGGGTTTAGGTAAACTTTACAAGGGCAAGTCCTGTTAGCAAAAGATTAAATATGGGTAGTTAGTTAGCAAAGAGGCCCCTTGGAGTCTTATAGTTAGATGACATATTCTGAAATGTATAATGGCCTGACAGATGTACAGACAGGGAAGTCATGATTAGGTTAGATAATATCTAATTAGGTGTATGAGAGCTTGTGCTGCTATCTGCTAGTGTAGTATAAAGATAACCTTGTACAAGTTATATAATCATAATTGAATTTACAATAAAGGCAATAGCCATCATAACTAATGGCCTTAGCAAAAGCAAAAAAAAAAAATTTAAAAAAAATCTATATTATTATGGATATTCTAAACTTTAATTAACTAAATTATTTAATATAATTAATATTAAAGTAATTAAAAATCAAGTTTATATAATTTTTTTTTTTTTGGTATTAAGGTGACCTCTTTGGTCTTTTGATTTTTATTAATCACTTATCAGTATTGTGGTTCAA
>CAJVQA010010208.1:0-11542 GCA_910591915.1 Cetraspora pellucida | reverse complement strand
ACTATAATCTTATTTATAAAGAACTATGTAATACAAGTCTTATTATTGTCTAGCATTTTGTACTACTGTGTATTTCATATATTGATTTAAACATACTCAATCCTGTTCTGTTCATACATCTTTTTTATCAACATAAAATCACTAACCATAACTGCATGTGTCAAAAATAATGCTATAAATAGTATTTTCTTAAAAGGTATCCATGAACATTAGAGTATGCTTGGTGAAGATAAACAAAGTGATTCATTGAAAAACTTTATTGAAAATGTAAAAACCAAGAGTCAATATATAAACAACACCTTCCAATCTGTAAAAGAGAACTACAGATATTTACTTTTGAACAAACTTAACCAGAATCTGGTTTTATTATCATTACAATTATTTATTCTGTTATCTAAAAGCAACCACAATAAATATCTAAATATTCTTTTAGAAGAATTCATATATCAGATTAAAGATCTAAGAAAATATCATCAAAATATTATTAATGAAAACATATATTGATTTTTTTGGAACATATTTTATACCAAAGAAACAAGAAAACTCTTTTTTGACCATATTCGACAATGTTGTTGAGATAAATGATCTTATAATTTACTACTTCTTCTTGATAAGTTAGTACTAAGAATAATCAAACATCATGGTTTGCAAACTATTTGTAACACAATCAGATTAGAAGAATTAGCCAAAATATGTAAATGGTTTTTTGACCTATTACCAGACTTCTATTCATAGGTTTAGTATGAATGGGTTGATAAGAAATATGCATTTGAATATGCAAGAGATGCAAAAAGAACTATTGATGGATTTATAACCAAATGTAAAATCAAAAAGAAAACAATGATATATGACCATACAGTCTATTCAGGAAAATTTAGTAACACAATCATAAGTTATAGATTGAAGTATTCAACAATCAAAACAAGAACATACAAACCAATAATCAAGGCTAAAAATACATGCTACAATCTCTGTACACTTAGGGAAAAGCATAAGATGGAATTCTGGAAACTCAAACATATTCTCAATTATACTAACTACTCAGATAGCATGGAAGTAAAATATAATAATATATTCACATCTGAAGACTATGAAAATTACTATTTTCCATTACCAATACAAGTATTTTGAATAGAATGATTGTTCAGATTAGGATAATCAAACAAATAATATTGTTCAAAAAGAATAAATATTGAGAATATAGCATTCATTCTTGCCAAGAAACATGAACATCAACAACAAATACAAAAAATCAGAAAACCTTAATGAGTTATTAAAAAACTCTGCTGTTGAGTATGATGAATTTAATGAATAGATTGAAAATGTTCCTTGTTATTACTATTGGTAGTTCGATATTGGTAAATGATATACATTCTTGGAATATTTTACTATGGGCAAAGCATTCTATTCTACTGGTCTTAAATTTAATGATGAATTATTATTTTACTTGTTAACACATGGTTTTGGAAAGTTTTTTAAAGAATTCTTCAAAAACTATACTAAGAATAACCCTGATAAATTTACCTTAAAGCAACTTATAAAGAACAAGATCGATAAGATTTGGTATTATGAAGATAAAGACAAAGATGAATATGTATTAAATAATAAATTACGAGTTTATCTCAATGACAAATATCTGATAAATATCAGATATCTTGATTTTAAAGAAAGTAAAGAATTACTTGAGATGTATAAAGAAGAATCTGAAAAGATATTAAGATATTAGAAAGAGAAAAGTTACTATAGTCCAAGAAGTTATTATTTTGTTGTTAGACTTCTTTATAAGATTGTCAAGAGTAGTAACAAAGAACTTTCCAACAAAGCCAAACTTAAGATTGGTAAGATCTTTATTAGTAATAAATACTTGATCTATAATACAGATGTTGCAAGTAAATATTTTAAAGAATTAGCAGATAATGAATCATTTCAATTCCAATTTAAAGCAGCATTTTTATTTGTACAAAATATCAATTATAAGCATAGTAACAAAGAAACAGAAAGAGCATTAAAATACTACAAGATTACAACTAGTAAAACTAATAATTCAAGCATATTTTATATGATAGGTTTGATATACCAATACTTAGAACAACATGAAGAAGCTAGTAAATATTTTAGTAAATTAGCAAAGTTAGATTATAAATTAGCTGTAAAGAAATGTCAAGAATTAAACATTAGTTTCTAATAATGTATTCATATTATATTTATATTTAATAAAATATTTATCTGTTTATTTAATTGAATTTTTTCTTAAGTAATTCACAAATTAAAACAAAATCTTAATATATGAGTGCATTTACAAAACAATTCTTAATATCTTTATCTAAATTACTAACTAATCTTTTATAAGTAACATTAATTTTATAAAAAGTTTCAGTTGAAACTTTAGTGTGAAAATACAAATCATTTTTGTATTTGTATCTTTCTTCACCAATATATTTTTTAACATAGTCAGATAATGTTTTACAAATATTAACTAATAGATTTCTATACTTAGTTACTTTGTTATTAATAAATGTTTCAACTGAAACAGGTTTTTCTTTAGATAAATTTTGGATTTTACTAATTATTAATTAATCAAAAATCATAATATCTTGAATTGAAGTATTTAGAATAAATTGTTCTAAATCTTCTTTTTTAAGTGTTTCAACTAACTTATTAAATTCTTCATAAAGACCAGAAAGAGTGACTTCTGTAGTTTTTTTGTTAAAAGTTGCTTCTTTGTATTCTTGTTGAGTAACAAGATATTGACTCCAAAGAGGATTATTAAGATCCAATAGATGTTCTTTAGCTGTTTTATTTTGTTCAAAAAATGCTAAAAGAAGTTTGTTAGATATTTTTTCTCAAATGTTAAGGACATGATTCAAAATGGTCGAATAAATAGCAAATAAAGACTAATAATATGATCTACATCAAGACAATCAAATAATTACCAAGACAATACAAACCAAAAAATCTAGATATTGCAAACATTATAAATAAAATGCAGTTTCATATTATATACTAAATATAAACAATCATGAATGACTATGAGCATCTTTGCAAAATTTGTACAGAAGAAATTTGCAATTCTGAAAAACTAATTGAACATTGTAATAGTATTATTTCAAAAAAACCATCTCTGTTCCTAAACAATAATTGGAAAAGGATTTGTAACATATGTGATATTATTCTTAAGGATCCATATTATAATGACCAGAGTAATTATATTAAAACATACGATCTTCTACCTGGTGTTGAAGAAACAGTATTTAAAACAATTGATGAAGAATACTCCAAGATAGTTAAAGAATATAGTGCACTAACTGTTAATTTTACTGAATCAAGAACTCATTTTTTAAACAAAATTTTAAATTTAAAATATCTATTTTTATGAGTTCTTTGTATAGAGAATTATAAAAATATTAAAGAAATGTGTGCTCTTTTACTAAATTCTCATAATATTAAAGAAATTTACAGCAAATGCTACCAAATAGATGTTAATAAACTTGAAGGTATATCATCTTTGTAACTTAAAGTTATTCTTCTTGCAACTAAGATTGAATAGTAATTTTTATTTGTACTTTATTAAGTTTACTTTTATTAAATAAAATTACAAGTGTTTAAAATTTATATTATTTTTGATCATTTTTAATACTTCTAAAGCATATACATAACTAGTCTGATAACCTGTTCCACTATGATCATAATTACTAACCAGAAAGATTTTTCTTTTGTTATTTTCACTAACTAAATATTTTGATGCTAAATGAATATCTTCATCTCTTGCTGATTGTAATCTTACTAAAGTTTTTATAACATGTTCTTTCTTAAGTATAGGGATTAATTTTTGACAATTTGTAATAATTTTTTCTGTAACTCTATTATTAACATCTGTTGACCAGCAATTTTTCTATTGAGTTCCACCTAAAGCAACTGTTCTATCAGAATGAGGAACAACATAGGTAGAATCTTTTGCTTTATTATTATAATATATATAAAAGCATATGTTCAATTAAGATAATTCAGCAATAACAAGTTGCCTACTAACAGAATAGATCTCATCTTTTTTAATTTGACTAACAACTCTTTATGCTCCTAATCCCAAACAATTGATCACAACCTTAGTTTTATCATCGATTACATCAAAGATATCATCAACTGTTTCTTTAACAAAGATTCTTCTACAATTAACAATTGTCTTTTCCAAATATTGAAGATAACTAACTGGATTAATAGTAACTAAAAAAGATAATTAAAGATTATAAATAATCATTAGATAGTTAATTCTTTATAATTCATACTAGTAGTATAAGTTATTTCACAAGCAACATTATCAGGCAATTCAAATTGTTCAAGTTGGCAATAAATCATTTCTAAATTCTGAGCTTTTTTAGTATTAAATATTTTCTTCTTTAATCATGATTCAGTAAAATCTTCTTTATTCTCCCAATATTCATTAAACTTGGCTTTCATCAATCCGATATCTAAATGTTCTTCTAGATTCCAAAAATAAAATAAAGTTTTTTTTTCTCTTTCTTGTTGCAGATTACTAATATTCATTGAACCTCTTTAATAAGCAACAGCACTAAAATATATATTTTTATTTTAGTATTCTTATTAATATAAATAAAATAGTAAACTGTACTCACAAAGGACTAGTATAAGTCTTAAAATTATAAACATGATTACTCAGAAAGTTTTTAGTGATAATTTTCACTTTGTATTCATATTGTTGAAGAACTATAGCAGTTGTTAAACTGATAAAACCAGTACCAAGAATAACAATTTCTGACAAAGTTTCTTAATTATTTCAGTATTTTTAATCAAAATGAAAATATCAAAAAAAATATAATTTAAAATTTAATGTTTACCTGCTAATTACTTTATTATATTAACAATCCAAAAAAAAAAATCTAGGAATAAACATTTTTACAAAAGATATTGTCTATTATGATATCATTTCAATTATAAAATGAGTGTATAATGTTACAAAGTCTTATTCATTAAACTAGGAACTGATTATTAGACACTTGTAATGTAACAGTCAAATGGTACTACCAGAATTATAACTATAATCTTTATCAGTATAAAAACATATTCAATTTAATCTAATCAAATTATAATAACTAAAATCTAATACATGATCTGTTTAAGATGTATACATGCATTCCTAATCATGTTGTTGAGTTTTTAAAAGACCTGCCACCAGAATATTAAGAACAAATGATTTCAAATATTATAAATAAACCAAATATAACATATAAAACTACATTTAAAAAAAAAAATACAACAAACCTAAACCTGAAAAAATACCATGCCCACCAAATGCATTCATTCTTTATTGTATGAACAAACAACAATTATTGATTGAAAAGAATTCAAAACTTAGTAATAATGAAGTTTTCAAGATCATAGGAAGTATGTGGCACAATGAATCTCATGAAGTAAAAGGTGAATAGCATGCATTACAGAAAAAAATAGAGCATGCAAAAAAATATCCAGGTTACAAATACCACCCTCGATATCCAAATAAAAAACAAAAATGAAATAAAAAAAATAAACAAAAAAAAGAATTAGAAAAAATAAAACTTTTGAATCTGAAAAAGAACCACTTATTATAAAAAACTATGAGCCAGTAAGCATACCTGAAAGTGAACAAGTTTTACAAGAAATAAACCAACCACAAATATTAGAATGCAATAATCAGTTCGAAACTGGTTTTGATATAACTAATGATCAAATTATTAATAAATATTTATTTTAACAATCCTCCAATAGAAGGAAACTTCATGTATATTCTCTATTTTTTTATGCCTATGTAATCTGATATGAAATAAGATACACTTATGCTTGTACAAATACTATATAAACTAAGAATTATAATAAGAATATGATATAATAAGATTATAACAATAAAATTAATGAACAATAATTGCAATTAAGACAGCTTGATATTATCAGTTTCAACATAAAAGACCTGGATCATAATATTAAACTCAAAACAAAATGGCTAAAGCAACTAAAGCTAAAACTATTATTAATATTTTGTTTAGTTTAATTTAAATAAATGAAAACATATCAAACTTGAACAAATTACTAAATCTAAAATCAATTGTGATGAAACTGGTTATTTTTATTATGAATGTAAACTTGATATTAATGTTGGAGTAAGTCATACAGTCATTCTTATTGGAGATAAGAATGGTAAATTTTATGAAAAACTTAAATATTTTAAAAAACAATATAAGAAAACAGGAGGACTTTAAATCTTTGAAGATATTTATAAATATACAGATTTCATGATCACAATAGATGGGAATCGAGTTTCTGAATATTTTCTTGTTCTCAAATATGCTTTCAAATGGCATGAAGCAAGAGGTGCAAAAGATCTTAGCAAGATATTTAACTTGAATTTAATAAATATTAACAGAGAATTTACTAAAAAAATAAACAAAGAATATACTCAAGAACCTATTAACTACTATAAGCTAGAAGAAATCAAGACTGATCCTAGTACACAAAAAATATATATTTACCAACAAGAGGGTAAACCAAAGCAAGTTTATTATATAAAAGCTAAAATTATTAAAAATAACATAGAAGTATACTGTGTTGTAATTGAAGATAGTACTAGTGACAAGGCAGTTAAATGTATTGAAGAAATGTATTTAAATCCTAGAATTAATCCTTTATTTGATAAAGTTATTAGATATTGTATTGGTAAAAGTCATGGTTATAAAAGAGATACAGATTGCTTGTATATTGTAATTAAAGCCAGACAATATAATATAAATCTCTAAAATAATAAAATAATTTTGGCATGTGAAGCATGTAATTACAAGCAGCTGCTTTAGCAGATGGTTTTTGCAGGTGGGCCCTGGGTGGGATAGAGAGGAACCTGTGATAGAAACTCTTGATCTTGCCCTATTGGCTTGAGAGGATTAGCAGTAATCCTATATTCAATAAACTAATAAATATAATACTATAAATAACTATATAATAAATAAACAAAGAGGATGGCGATCCTAGTGTAGTAGTTGAGTTGTCATCCTCCAAGTGGCAGGTCTAAGGTTCAAATCTTACCTACGATGAAATTTGGAAATTATATCTGCATTATGGTAACTGTTTTCTGTTGATTGGTTGGCCTCATGTAGCTGTTACTTAGGTATATCAGGCTGGGTTCCCTCAGCTTTGGGAGCTCAAGGTATCTATGTGAAGTAAAACATTACACATACATAAAGGAATGTTAACTGGTGTTGCATAAGACTTTGGTACAAACTCACGATAAGACCACCAGGCATAGAAGACTAAGTAACCAAGGTACAGAAACCCACTTGGAAATTCTGAATAAAGAGGTAGTATAAACTTTCGACAGTACCATCGGACCAGTTGAAGCCTATGAAACACCTTTATAGGAACTAAAGATTAAAACTGAATGACAAATATGTGTAGAGGAGCACATAACCAACCAGGTCGCCATGTTTGCTGAAGGAAAAGGATACAGAAGTATACCATACCAGGCCATCTAGATTGGTAGTCTGGATAAATGAGACCAACGGTTCTGAGTTGTGGCTAGTAAGGGATGATGGAAAAGATGCTGGAAAGATGGATACTAGGGTTCTAGTAAACTTTACAAAGGTAGAAATAGTGTAATGTAGCAGTTAAACAGGTAACACCTGTAACTGCAAGTGTTAAGTAACTATAGCATATTGCATAAAACTAGGTCTAGATATATAGGACATAAAGGCTCTAATAAGTTTCCTATTAAGAATAAAGTAGTCTTAAGAAGACTGATAAGCATTAAAAACTTAGATGGGCAGTGCCTTGAGATGTTCCCGTAATACAAGAAGGACTGCATATGCAGAGGGTTTAAATAGGCAAGATCCCTAGTTGGCTTGCAGGTATGGCAACTAGTGTAGAACTTATATAGTAATGTGTAAGCGGACTACTTAAATTAGGCACCAAAAGTGCACATGTGACTAGTTGTAACCTTCAATGTAAGGTGAGCCCTTGGTGGCACACCGTGTCCTAATATACTTGAATAAAAACATCGCAACTCCCAAGATAGGGACTTTAACTTAAAAAAAAAAGAAGAAAGAAGAAAAATAAGACAAACAAAAAACCTTAAAGAAGAAAGAGAAAGAAGCTGAAAAAGGTCTAGCCAAACCTCTGATACAGAAGAAAGCAACAGCCAAAGAAAAGAACAAAAATTTAAGCTAAATACAAATAAAAGAAGAAGAGAATGAAATAGAAGAATAGAGAATCAAACAGAAATAGAATACAAAATCAAAATACAAAAAACAAAACAAGACATACAAATCTACTTGAAGAAGAAGGAAAACTACACAGAAAAAAAATAACAGAACTCAAAACCCAGATACAAGAAGAAGCTATACATACAAATGATATCTTAAATTGAATTTTAGAAAGATTTAAAAAACTAGAAGAGGCAAAAAGTACAACATGGAATAGCTTAGCCTACTGCTTCTAAGGGTGCCTCAGTTAAATATAAAAGCATAGACCAGGAGATTGGAGAGTTTCTACATAGAGAAAGAAGAATATTCGAAAAAGACAATATAAAAGTATCTCCTGGCTATAGGAAAAATGTAAAGACAAACAGGGAAGAACAAGTAGAAGTTACAAAAACAAGAAAGGAACAACTAGAAGAAAAATGGAAACAAGGAAGAAAAGAAATAAAAATAGCATATCACAATATTAATGGACTTAAAACCAAAGGATAGAAATTAGAAAACCTAATGGAATAGACAGAAGAAGAAGAAATTACAATACTTGGGATCACAGAAATGAATCTTACAGAGAAGAAAGATTTCTAACATATGCAGCAAATAAGAGTTATGTTAGGTTTTGGTCAAATGCAGCAAAAGACAAGAAAAAAGAGATCTGGTATAGGTATTCTAGTTAATGAACAATGGGAAAAGCATGTAGGTGCAGTCAAGAAGATAAATGAATATTTGATAGAACTTATACTATATTTTAAGCAATTGGAATTAGTAGTATTAGGAGTTTACATACCACCAGGTAACAAGGCAATAGGAAAAAAGATTTAATAAAAAATAGTAAAAATAGTCATAAAAAGAAAAAAACATATATAAATAGTAATTTTAGATGATTTTAATCATATTGCAAATAACATATTGGACAAACAACATCCATAAGCAGCAAGTTTCAAAAGGTTACTCATCTTTAATTGAATGAAGAAGCAAAATTTCAGTAATATCTTCAGAGATATGCACTTAACAAGCCAAGAGCATACATGGTCAAATGGAGAAGCTGCAACAAGAATTGACTATATATGGGTATTAGAAGGATTGGCCTCAGGTCTACAGAAAGCAGAAATTGAAGAAGCAGAAGAAATCACTAAAAATAATCATAAAATAGTTAAAGCAGAGATATGGATTAAACACATAATAGCAAAGAACAGTAAGGCTAAGATCAAAAAGAAAAGACAGTCAAAAACAGTATATTTATATGATCAGGCAAAAGAAGAAGACTGAAAAGAGTATATACAAGAGTTGCAGAAACAATTAGAATTCAAAGAGGTGCTAAAAAAAACACAAAGAAAAGAACAAGAAGAAAAAGGTGAAACAGACAGAATAAATAACATATGGAACATAATAGAAGAAGCAATTATTACAGCAGCAAATAAGCATTTATCTAAAAAGAAAATATATAACATAGTAACAAATAGAAGAAACAGTCAAAGGAAACAATGTTTAGAGAAGAATATTATAAAGCTGCAAAGATTAATTAGATATGCAAAGACAAGAAAAGGCCAAAAAGTAACTGAAGAAGAAAGAATTGAAACAAATAAGAAGCTATGAACATTAAGAAAAAAAGAAGTTGTAAAGATGCCAAAACTATACAGATAATGGTCAAATGCTTGGATAGAAGATATAAAAAGTTGGCAGAAGCTGCTATAAGAAATAAAAAAAAAGAATAGGAACAAAGTCAAAGAAAGTAAATAGAAGAGAATATAGATAAGAGATGTGAAATGATTAAAACAAACCAAGGAAAAATAATAACTAGTTTGTTAAACAAGCTTTACAAAAAGATAATGCTTGACAGATTTATCGAACAAGAAGAAGAAATAACAAATTTGATAGCAGAGCCAGATTTAGTTAAGAGAGGTGTAGCAGAACATTACAAGAAACAATTTAAAAAGAGAAACATGAAACTAGAAGAAATGTCAGAAATATAAAAAGAAATATACAAGTCACAAAAACATATCAAAGAGGAATGGTATACAGAAGTTAAAGAGAATGTTAAAGAAAAAGAATAGGAAGAGGTACTAAAAGAACTTAAAACAGGAACAGCTCCAAGCATATCTGGCATAAGCTATATACTAATTAAATAAGCAGGAAAGAAACACAAGAAATTTTCAGGGTATTTGCTGATCTTTGCTTAGAAGAAGAAATTTCAAGCAAGTAAAAAATCGCACAAGTATACCCAATACCAAAAGATAAAGAGTAGGGTATAGCTTAAACAATATTCATCCAATAGTACTAATTGAAACATTTAGAAAGGTAGTAACAAAAATAATAACAAAAAGGCTTGCCAAAGTATTTATGGAAAATGAAGTGCTTAAGGGACCAAACTATGCAAGCCTGCCAGGAAACTTAACAGAGCAACCAGTACATATTTTGAACATGATAATAAAAGAAGCAAAGGAAAAAAATAAAGAAATATAGATACTTCTGCAAGATATGAAAAAGGCATTTGACTCAGTTTTGCTGAAAAGTCTCGAATTGATACTACAAAGAGTTAAGATACCTAGAAAAACAATTAAATACATCTTAAATCTTTTTTATAAAAGACAATTAAGAATAATTACAGCCTATGGACTAACAGAAGAAGTAACAGCAGGAGATGGAATAGACCAAGAAGAAGTAATATCACCACTAATATGGTAGCTTTTTTATAATTTATTACTTGTTAAAATGCAAGAGAAAGAAAGTTTAGAGTATATAGTTGAACAACCAATCAAAGAAGGAATGCAGTGTAATAATATTACAAGATATTACCAAGCAACAATCATATATGCAGACGATACAATATGAATTGCAAACAACAAAAGCCAGCTATTGGAGATTTTGGAAATAGCTGAGAAGTTCTTTAAAATAAATGATATAAAAATAAACAGATCAAAATCAAAACTGCTAGTAATAAATACAAAGATTAAGAAAAAAAGAGAGAAGTAATGTTTAAAAAAAGCAGAATAGTTGAAAAACCAAGAAGCAAAATAGTTCACTTACTAGAAATATGGCTAAACAACAAAATGTAAGAAGTATTAGTCAAAAAAAATCTAAAAAGATAATCAGTTAAATAATTAAAGATCTTAAATACAAAAGAATGACAATAAGCCAGATTACATATATAAACAATATAGTAATAATTCCAAAACTAAGCTACATGCTTTAGCTAACTAAGATTTCAGAAAAAGAAATATATAAAATACATTAATCAATGATTTGTCTGGCAAAGCAGAAGAGCAATTTACAAAGAACATTAGAAAATTGCATAATAGAATATAAAGATCTTA
>CAJVQA010010207.1:0-11543 GCA_910591915.1 Cetraspora pellucida | reverse complement strand
TTATCAGTAAAAGGATACAGATGGCATGCTTTATAAATCTTTGAAAATGTTTCCAAAAGAACCATAGCACATTTCTTGAATAATATACGCAATTGCTTCAACTTATATAGATATTTCACGAAATTTACGAAATATTAATGGAAAGTGTTTTTTTCTCGATGCTGAAATATAAAACGTGTCTCTTTTTGCAATTAACTTGCTGTAAAAAACTTAGCCTATGTCGTCGAATTATACTATGAACCATTTCTACTGAAGAATCGCTTAAAGATGCAAAGTGATTTGATGATTAGTATTTTTCCAAAAGAAAATATCAGAAAAAAAGATTAAAGGAGCATATTTATAATTTTTTCGATCAAATCGAAGAAACAAATCACTCCAACTACGTATACAAGCCTCTTCATAAGCATGCCAATTTCCTTCTTGATGATGTACTACATAAACATCGAGTACTAAAGGAATTAAATTACTCAAAAGATCAGTTATATATAAAATTTCAATATTTTTGCACGTATGATCGAATTTTGAATAAATAACATCAGCAATATCAAGCCACACCATACGCATAAGATAAAGAATTAAGTCAATTCGCCATGATTGTGGCTTTTTACCAAGAGTTTTATTTTTTCCAAAAATACCTTTATAAATATCATTAAATAAAAATGAATTTTTTATAAAAACAAGTTCGCGACCATTCAAAGACACATGAAAAGATCCCATAACAGGCAAAAATAATGTAACGAATGGAGGAACAACTTCATTGTTAAGAAGAAGCCAATGTGCAATAGCCTTATGAATGAAAAACTGACCAGGCCAATCTGCAACAACAGGGATTACATAGTTGGAAAGGTATTGTTGCATGAATTCTTGACTATGCACAATTTGAAGAGCTTTCGTATTATCCTCTACACTTTTCAAATTGCCTTCAATAAAATCAAAGAGGATAGCATTTTGTATATATTGATCACTCTTTTTTTCTACTAGCCTATCGTTATAACTATGCAAAGTTAGCCTCTCCATAAGCTTATCATCAGAGCACTCACTTATGTAGTCCTGTACACATTCATGATAAGAGATACCGAGATTTATGATAAATCATTCGTCAAGATGTTTTATAATCAGTTCATCATCATCAAATTTTGGATTAAACACTCCATCACGCAGTATTGCTAATACAGGACACGGATTTGTTATAATGGTTGACATATGTGTTGGATGAGATGTAATAGTAATGTCAGACTGTCATGGAATGTGAATATTGTAGTAATCATCAATGTTTAGCACAAAAGCACTACTAGAATATTTTAAAAAAGCATTTTCAACATATTCCTCGTGAGTATCTGAAGCCTTTTTCTTTCTTTGATCTACTGCTCTTGATGTTGTAGTCATATCAAGATTTGTTATCGTATTTAACTCTTCATTACTCATATCTACAGAATTTAAATAATAAGCTATATCGAACTTAAAAGCATTAATTTTTGTATTATTTAATAATGCAAGAAGATAACATATATGCAAGATTAATTTTTTCATATGATCTATAGTTTTCTCAGTCCGTTCAAGAGATTTGGCTGCCAAATAAAGCTGCTCAAGAAAATCTTTTAAAACCTTGTTTACTTGAAACATTTGTTGTAATTCATCATATGAATATATGAGATCTTCTTTCTTTACATGTTCTCTTTCATAAAAAAACCTTGCCATTGCTGTAATAGCTTCAACAAGATCAACCATACTTACTTTTTTCTTATTTACAATCTCTACCCTTTTATCTCTTGATGTTTCAGTTTCTCTTCTAATTGTAATTTCAATTTCTTCTCTAATAAAAACATCTAAATTATCTTCAATTAAAATTTTTACTTGTTTAGTACTTTTTTGTAACGGATTTTCTACATATTTCATATAACATTTATTGCACAAAACAATATTCTTTTTTCATGCTACCTTTGCCTCTTCTGGTATTAAGTTCTTATGCTTAAGTTCTTCCCATTTTTCACCTTGAACCGAGTGGAATTTTTTCGAATCAGTAGATTCACAATATTCGCATTCCTTAATTCCAGACATACTTTCACTTGGCAAATTGTATTATAAAAGTTGTAGGATTAACAGGGATTATTTGAATATGTTATAATACAGCACGAAGGCTTCAAGTTTGCTTAGTAAATTTGCTTATGTTTGCTAGAAGAGTTATGTAACCCAAACTCCCTAAAAAAGTATTGTAAAGCGTATAAAAAATTTTTTTTGTTAATTGTGTAACCATTCGAAGTGATTTCCATATATGGGACGTTCTCCCCTGTTTGTAAAGTTAACATTTTTTTGCCGGTCCGGCCCGACCCGGCCCGCAAAAATTTCTTATATAATTTTACAAAATTTTAGGCCCGCACTGGCCCGCAATTATAAAATTTTGCTTCAGGCCCAGCTGCGGGACCAATGCAGGCCGGGTACCCTTATGTCCAGAAAATCCCGGGCTGAAGATCACTTCCGACCCTATCCGGATCCAATAAAATCACAGGATCTTGTATAACAAAACAAACGCGAAAAACATAAGAAATTGTAAAAAAAACGTAAATAACACAATTTACTATGATAACTAACTTCCGACCTCTAAGTAAAAGTTTTCAGAATGAAATTTTACTTACAGAACACAATTGTTAATGTTAGATATATAGTGAATTTTTGAGATACTACGACCCATATTCTTTTGGCCGACAGCTCGGAATTTTCTGGACATAAGGATATCCATGCAGGCCTCTAGTTACAATGATTACGTAACTGATTTTGGTGGTCATGCTAGGTTCGTGGTGATCGACCAATGAATGGATTTTTAATTATGCCATCAGATATTAATAACTTTACGTATCCAGATGTCTGAATTTGACTTCAACGAACATTCGCATCGTCGTCATAACCCATTAACAAATTCTTGGGTCTTATGCTCTCCACATCGAACAAAGCGGCCTTGGCAAGGTCAACAGGAAGCAGCCGATAATGAAACATTACCTAGTTACGATTCGAGCTGCTACCTTTGTCCGGGAAATAAGCGTGCACGAGGAGACACGAATCCCGAGTACCAAAACACGTTCATCTTTACTAATGATTTTGCCGCCGTAAAGTTTGATCAACCCCAATTTCAGCACAATTCCAACGGTTCGTTCTCTAATTTAACTAATTTAATGTTATTTATCCTTACATGTTTTTTTTTTTGTTCAGACAAATTCTCGTCATTGCTAAAAGCCGAAGGTGTCAGAGGTGAATGCAAGGTTATGTGCTTTTCTCCAAAACATAATATCACCGTCGCTGAAATGTCAAAGGATGCCATAATTCACGTGATTCAAGCATGGATCGAAGTTTACCGAAATTATTTTTCTATTCCTCACATCAATTACGTACAAATTTTTGAAAACAAAGGCACAATAATGGGGTGTTCCAATCCTCATCCTCATTGTCAAATTTGGTGTACGGAATCAATTCCTGAAGAACCTACCAAAGAACTTATTTCCATGACAAAATATTATGAACAAAATAAGTCTTGTCTTTTATGCGATTATGTTTTATTAGAAACATTAAAGTTACAAGATAAACCGAGAGTAATATGTGAGAATGATTCATTTGTGTGCGTAACACCGTTTTGGGCGACATGGCCTTACGAGACTATGATAATTGCAAAGTCTCATGTAACAAGTTTGATTGAATTGGATGGAGAAAAACAACTAAATGATCTTGCAGATATTATTCGTAGAATTACATGTAGATATGATAACGTATTTAAATGCTCTTTTCCTTACTCTATGGGAATTCATCAAGCACCTGTTGATGAAAAGGATCATTCACATGACTCGCATTTGCATTTACATTTTTATCCTGCGTTATTGAGGAGTTCAACTGTCAAAAAATTTTTAGTTGGGTAAGTAACCTTATTTTTTAAATAATTAACACCTATCACAAAATTTGGTTTCGCAAATAATCACGAGTATTAAATATTAGATATGAAATGCTCGCCGAGCCACAGCGTGATCTTACGCCCGAACAAGCTGCAGAAACATTGCGCAAATGTTCTGAAATCCACTACAAGCAAGAAAATATGATATAAACAAACAATAATTGTTTATAGAATGCCGCAATGATATTAGAAGTTAAATTCTTCGTTTACTTTTTATAATGGTCACGCATTTATTCATTTAATTACTGACATAACATATCCAGTATTTTTGCTATATCGATACGCGCCAGTGATTGTCTATGACCTGTTATACCAAGGATGGGGGATAATTCCACTATCAAATCATAATTTTTATCACTTTATTCCAAAATCATCTTTTTAGCCAATCGAAATTCAAATTTACAATTTCCAAAGACTATCACATGATAAATAATGAGATTTGATTGACTACGTATAATTTATCATTTATTCTTGATGGAAGTATTCACCATCCCTGTGTTATATCTATTTGCTAATTATAGATTATTGACCTTATGGCTTGTATGACTTATAAAATTTACTACGTATATATTATGTTATTGACTATCTTGACCATATTAACATAAAATTGGATACGACCTAAAATGGCCAAACTGATACATAATTTTACAAAATCACCAAGTCAGAAGGTCTTTCTGATAGATAAATTATTTAATCAAGTGCTAAAATTTACATTTTTATCACTTGAATGTTGGGAATAAATAATATTCATTTTCCGTAAACATTAACATCCATCGTTGGAATCCAACGATGAGTAAACGCCGGGATTTGTGGCAATTGAGGGATAGCCATAACATTGTTATTTTGTTTTTTGGATTTGGTCTTCATAATGGTGCCCGGTGGTCCACCCAATTTTGATGCTGAATTGTCTCGTATTGGTGGTGACTTCGGTCGTAGATTTTCAATTTCTGAAATCATAGTGCGTTAGTATGGCAGTATGAATAAACCTCTAGTATATAATAATAATAATTACCTGCTGTAGAACCAAGTAAATATCCACTAGGCTCATTGAAATATGACGCATACGTATTTGCATCGAAATTCGAACTTGACAAGCCGGTCCCGATGGTTAGCCAACCTGGTCGAATATTATGGTCCTGCAAATAGATTGATATTGATTAAATTTTCTAGTACGAAATTCTAGTTACAAAATATACCTCTCCAAACAATTCAAGTCTTCTGCGCCCTAGACAAAAGTGTTCGATAATGTGGTATAATTCTTCGGGTTTAGCTGTGCCTACTTAAAAAATGGAAGCAGCAAATGATTATACGTAAACTATATAGACATCGTTTAAAACGATAATAAAGTTTGATCACAAACTCCCGAAAGATGGTTCTTCGGATATAATGACATCTGTATCCACGTTGCAATGAATAAAATGACCATCTGTGCTGCGTCGAACTGTACCCCTGATACCCATTATACAATGTTCTTTTGTATGCTGGAAAACTGATCTAGGTTCAATGAATCGACTTCCCTAATAATTGAGGTAAATGTTTCAAAATGTTTCTAGACTAATTAATCACTAAGAATCACTAAGAAAATGTTAATTAATCTACCTCCCATTTCTTGTTAGTTTTAATCCATACAATATCTTCACATCTGCGATATCCCCATTTAAGGAGTAACTGTCGACCACGGTCGAGTCCCTCTGAATCTCCAGACCAGATAAAAATAAATGAAGGATTTGCTGCTACATCTTCAATTTTAAGGTTGGCGTATCATAAGAGTTAAGTCATATTAAAATAAAAAACGTGTAACTTGAAAGCAAAATAATCATCAGATAAGGATATAATTTCATCGTAACTCCAATAATCAGGATTTGTACCTGCGATCAACGGTGACTTTCTGCAGTATCTAAATTGTCAAATTGAAATTCTGTCAAGCAAATAAAGACAAATCCGATCAAACATGCGTATATAGCATAAAAAAAATATCAACTCTTCCAAAGGTGGATCAATCAAAATAACGTCAAATTTAACTCCAAGAGATTTAAGATCAAATGTTCGAAGATCAGCTTTCAAATAAGTGGCCGGTGTTGCCATATTTGCTACCAAAGTGTCCTTCATTTTTGTCAATTCTTTAAGTTTAGGATATCTAGACACAAATATTTCACAAGTTGTATGATCAAATAATGTAACATATTTTGATAGATATGAGAATGATTTGTAACTTACTCGTCGAAACGTTGTGACAATTCAGTGTCTCTAATGAAATTTTGAGGGCGGAGTCCAGAATCAACAAAATATTGACAATAGTCATTTCTAATAGTTTTTTCACTTTCTTGACCCGATGTCTGTTCTCCATGATATTGTTGTTGCTGACTTTCTACCTTGTTTACGGAAATGTTAATTTGTGGTGTAACTGGGATCGAAACTTTAGGTATTAAGTTTTGCCTTAATTCTTTGGCTCTTATGCTATTTGAGGTAAATTTCTTAAATTCTTCCACGGAGTTTAATTGCAATTTGCGACGTTTTTGACGTTCACGAAGTACTGCAGTGAGCCGTTTATGTGATTCTTTGAAAGATTGAATTTGTTCTTTGACGCTTGAATTCATAATTTTGCATTAATTATACATTTTTGAACTTAACGTTAATATATATCAAATATAATGTTTGACAAATCATTGCAGATTATGCAAATCAGGAGTTATTGTATAAAAATCAGAGCACAAAAAAAAAAAAAAAAAAGTTATTATTTGCATTTCACCATCTCGTTCACATTGTCGTTCGGCTATACTCACTTTGTTCAATTAAAAGACCGTTTATTCAGTCATCGCGACTATAAACATTTCTTTTTGTCTACGGGAGTATTAAAGTAATTCTTTAATCATGAACGATTTGGACGAGATCTTGGATTTTGAGGAGACAGTAGACTTTAATTTATCCGATAATCCCGATGCCCTCACTGTTGAAATATTAGATGAGGATGGTTTATTTAACCTTAATGAAGATATTGGCTTTGAAGACGGTAAACAACTAGATGAAGGTAAGTTTATTAAAGAATTTCGATGTACACCAGAGATGGTGGCAACGTGACATTTTAACCATTATTTAACTAAGGGTCTATTTCATTAGAGGATACCAAAGATAGTATCAAAAATGGTGATAATGACAAAACTCAAAGTAGCGAACAACTTATAGAGCTAGATAATAACTTATCCCATGATACAACACAACCGCAGACAGAACACTTAGAGGAAATTACTGAATTTAATTTGGATGACCCTGATTTTCTCAAAGAATATGAAGATACAAATAGCGGAATAGATAATGAAATGAACATTGAAGATGAAGAATTTTGGAAAGGATTAGGTGTGGATTCGTCTGATACTTTGGACAAAGAAGGCAATAAAGAGTCCGGGAAGCTTGAAACAGACAATTCTATTATATCTACATTACCCTCAAAAGAAAACACGCTAAAGTCTTCATCAGACACTGATGTTGCGAAAGCTGACGGTAAAAAATCAAATATATCTAATAATGGGAAATCTGTAACAAGGAAATCGAAGTCTCCTGAAAAAGAAGACGGTGAAATTATTAATCAAACATCTTCCACTGATAATAATAATCGACAATCTCAACAACAAAAACAAACACAACAACAATCTCCAGCGCAAAAACAATCACAACAACAACGAGCGCCACAACATTCACAACAACAATCAAACCACCATTCTCAACAAAACTCTCAAAATTATAGGGGACGAGGTGTGAGAAGAAATAATGAGTGGAACCAAGGAAATGTCGGTGGTGAATTTTTTAATGGAGGCATGTCAACATTTCGGTCGGGATATGGACCGGGTTTAGATGGAATGTCAGGGTATTTTTCAAATTTACTTTATTTATAATTGAACCATCTTTACAAGAATGGTTACGTCTTTCGTCAAAACTTTATTAATTTTAATCTAATCCAAAGAATTCCGATTGGACAAATGTCAATGGGTAATTCATCTATGATTCCGAATTTACCTAATATGCCTGGTAGGGTATTTGGAATTATCATTGTTTTGATTTCCAAAACAAAATCATTCATTTCATTTTTATTTTATATTTTGTTGAGAGGCGCATTTTATCATTTTTTTTAAATATATCTCGTAGAACTTACCAAATAATGACTTAATCACCGTTTTTCTTCAACCGGGTCATGTAAGGTCCAATGATTGGTCCTAATATTCATGTAAATCCGAATTTTGCCAGATTACGGCCACATGCACTGCCATTTATAAATCCTATGGCACAATATCACATGGGCGCTGGTGGACATCCGATGAACATGATGCCGTATCAAGGGCAGATGGAAATGCCACCCTACCATTCGTCAATGTCACTAATGGGCGGACGTGGAAGCAATGCATTCATCGCGAGAGGTGGTAATCCCATTTTCAGTCATCATAATAATCCAATGTCAGCACGCAAATCTGCAAATCAACAACCAAATACACAGAGAACAACTCAAACAACAACTCAAGCGACGCCTCCCAAACGTAAGGCACCAAATGACGGATTCGAGCCAAAAGAACAAGATACCAAAAAAGCCATTGCTACGAATGGTAAATCTCAAGCTCCTGAAAACAAATCCACTACATCTCCTTCACAGAAAAACGTCGATCGAGTTAAAACATCTTTGACGACTACTACCACAAAAAATCCTATACCAGAAAAACCGTCCAAATCCGGTATTTCATCATCCACTACAAATAAAGCACCTGTCACAAAGCTTAAAAGACGCACGGCCACATTACCTTCTGAGTCTACATCATCTTCAAAAAATATACAAGATTCTAAGTCAACCATGAAATCCGTATCAAAAACTACACCCAATTCCCTGCCAGAAGTTGTTCCTTCAAAGTCATCCGCGACGAATTCCAGCGGTCCGATGGCAAACGGTACGAACAAGTTGACAATTGATAATATTGATGATCGTGTGAATAAGCGAGAGCTTCAGACCATGGCTGGCAGCGTTCCTGGTGGATTTACGGTAAGTCTTGTTTTATAAAATAAATTATTTATATAATTAAATTATTATATGTATGTGAGAAAACTCATTAAATTCTCATTTTTATAATAGTTGGTTACGGTGGATCGCGTGGCTCGTTCGGCCGAAATTACCTTCAAGACAGTTGACGGCGCAAAGATGTTTAGACGAAAATACAATAGGTTTGATTTGCTTCATGTCTCTTGAGTGTATTATTTCAAAATCTGCATAATCTTATATTCCATCTGTTATTAATAGGAGTGTCCTCGGCAAATCTAATATTATCATCAATTTCTCTTAATTAATGTCAATTTCGACGATGATTTTGTGGCGATTTGTAACTACTTTTATTATTATTTTCTTTTTTTTGTTTTCTTTTGTAGGTGCTCGCCAGTTGGTCATGATGGATTTATGCAAATTGGAGGGTTATATGTATCTTTTTCCATTTTCATCAAATTATAGTAAATTATGATTATAACGAGAATTTATTAGTAAATGTTGGACTTTTTAGATTTGAAATTTCGACACATTTTATTAATTTTGGTTGTAATTTGTCTTTGTAGAGCTAGAAATGAATTTTTTTTTATTAATGTGGATTGGCATTTGATGATGAAATCGTCTTTTGACATCCAAAAATTTAACAAAGATTTGGCAGTAGTCGAATTTACCTGATTTATAAGCACAAACTTTTGTGTAGCAAACATGCATTTGTATATAGAGCATAATTTGCATATGATATTTAATGAATCCATTCCGCAAAATAACGAAATGTTGCTAGTATTTAAGCATTTAACATTTCCCTTTATTAATTTTGTATATTATTTAATAAAATTGAAATGCGATTTATTATGTATTCATCTTAAATTTAAATTGCGAATGATCTTATATACATTTATTTTCAAAAGATTGTTATTTTAAGATTCACTGGCTTAATTCTGACCAGTGCTAACTTTAAATCAGGCTAATTCTAACTACGAATGGGTAAACCTATATTATCGACTTTATAAGATTTGGTAAACTTAGATAATGATAAAATTCGATCTAATTTTAATATATTAAACCATTGTAAAATATTTTAAATATCAAATTTTTAAAAGAATTATTATAACCTGCGCCATTGGTTAGAAATAACCACTCTTATTAAAACTTAAGATTAGGGTGTAGCTTTAAGATAAATAGAAGGTTTTATAAAAAATATTTTTTTTAAACATAATATAGATCGGGTATCAGGTTCTGATCTTAGTTCTAATAAGGTTTTAGAGGTGCTGAACATTTTTTACTTAGTATACCCGACTACTGTTTCATAGTGCAGCTTTCTCGAAATATAACATAGTAGTTATCTATAACTATTGACACAAGTTAAAAATATTCTTTTTAAAAAACAGGAATTACATATATATAATTGTAATGTTTTTATAAAAAAAAATTTAATTATAAATATTGGGTTTAATTATGTTGTTTTTTTTTATATATTAAACTAGTCTTTTGAGATTGAGATTTTTATTCAGTATTATAAAATATAGAAACTTATGATTAATAGAGTAATTTTATATTAAAAAGTACAACTAACATTTTTGATATTTAATTTAAGTACAGTTAGACTTCATTATAGTCACTCTTGATATATTCACAACCTTGATAAAGTTACCCTGTTTTTTGTTTCTAGCTTATATAAAACATATAAATTTTGACTTTAAATAGTTACAACTTTTTATAATCACTGATTTTTTGTTTCCTAGCTTGGTATCTATATCAAGGTCTGACTATAGTCTGTTTATAATTTTATACTAGTTGTTATACTTGTAGGGTTGAAAACACAGAGTCAAAGGGCATGTTTTCAAAAACATGGTTTTTTGACTAAAAAAATATGTTCTTTATTATTTAATATAGGTTTATGTTATATAATTTTTTTTTTTTTAATATTAATGATAAAGTTATGTTTTTATCTTTATTAAATATTTAATTGAGATTTTATATAAAGTACAATTTTGTTTTTAAAATATTATAGAAATAATAGAAGCTCAGACTAATTTATCTGTAATCTAAACCAACCAAAGTGGTCAAGATTCATCTAAATTTGAATGTTAGTAATTATATATAAAGGATTAGTTTGATATTTAATCTATTGGATATACCAAGAGTTTATTTTTAAACTAATAGAATTAAGTAAAAGAGAATGTAATAAAAGTAAGGCAGTATTTGGAAGTATGTTATATTCAGGAGTTTGAGCTATAAATCTTAAAATACAATATAAAATTCAGATTTTATAATAGATTTGTTGATTAAGATAAAGTAAGAACTTAATAACAAATATTATTATTTTTTTTAAATAATAAACTTGTAATAATATCAATAAGCTTATTTGATATTAGACCTGTTAGAGTTGAAAAGATTGAGGATAAATCTAATATATTGTAAATAGTTATATTACTTAATAGCTTGATTTTTTTTTTTTTTTTTTTTTTGTTAAGGTCATATTTGTGGTAATACTTTATTAACTTTATATCGGATTAGTTATTACAACTATTTTTACAGAGATGAGAGTACAGCTAGTTATGTGTACAACTTTTGGTTGCCTATTTAAGTAGTTCA
>CAJVQA010010206.1:0-11544 GCA_910591915.1 Cetraspora pellucida | reverse complement strand
AAATATATTACTAATTAATAAATTAATATAAAAAAAAACAAGCAAGACCTCACCATAAAAAAAAAAAAAAAAAAAAAAAAAATAATATTTACTTACAAGAAAACAGATAATTAAAACTGCAGCAATAGATAATTATACTTTATTTAATTTAAATTAATCTTTACATTGTACTTATAATATTTACTATATAAAAAAACAGATAATTAAAACTGCCACAATAGATAATTATACTTTATTTAATTCAAATTAAACTTTACATAATTAATTATAGCCAGAAGGTATTATTGTTGAGATTTTTCAAGTATTTGGAATATAATTTTGGTTATCAAACTGTTTACAATCTTCTACTAATTTTTGTAATGACTTAAAATTCCTTTTGATACTATCAAGCTATTTGTTTGGATTCAATATCTTTTTTTTCAAGAATATTTCTTGTTTTATTTAACAAATTAATAATTTTTTTTTTCAGGTTTGAAACAAAATTAGATTTTGATTATTCTCAGCAATATCAAAATCTGTTAAATACTGTTTAATAGATTCTTGTTGCTTATAGGCTTAATTTGTAAAGATCTTTGAATGTTGAATTGCAAAGTATCTTTATATTTATTTCTTACAACTAATTTATAAGTATTTAGATTTTTAACAATAGTACACAAATCTTCAGACAAATTAGCAAAGTTATTTTTATCTTTGATCTTTAAAATAAATAAAGCTCTTAATATATTACATTAAAATAAAAAAAATCAATATTTTTAAAATATATAAACAACTAAATAATTGTCTTTTACCTTTCTAAAAAATTCTGTCTTAATAGAACTATAAAGCTGTATTAAATGCTTATACAAATAAAAATAACTTAAAAAAAACTTTGATATAAACATATTTAACATAAAAAATCAGTAATATGAACAGAATTAATTTAATTATTCATGTAGCTAAATTTTTTATTTAAGTTAAAATTCTTCTTGCCAATGTGATATACATTAATTATTATATAACAATTATAACTATTCAATTTGATGAAGTATAACCTTTGTAACAATAATATGAATAATTAAGTCTAATCATGTCTAATTATAATTTGAAAAAAAATTATATTTTAGAGTTTACCAATAACTTTCAATAGTTATTATAGTTCATAGAATATTAAGCTTTGGCCTTGAAATATATGCTACAGTTTTCACATTTCTGATTGGTACCATTTAGACCACAAATAAGCTCAAATATTTTTTAAATTATTTTTAATATTTATATTATTCTTTAAAAATTTTATTTCAAATTTGTCTTGTATTAAAAAAATTTGGTAAACATTCTACAGATATTAGTAAATGCTACAAAAAATAAATATAAACTATTTGAAGTATTATTTCACAAAAGTTCTTTTGGCAAAAGATTTTTGTTTTATTATTAAATTGTTCCTGAACTGGTTGCTATTTAAGATTTATAATTGAACAAAATAAATTTGCCTTATAAGCATTATAGTGATTATATATAATACTAATATTTAAAGATTTTTTTTATTGCATGTATTATGTGTCATTAACACAGTTGAATCCTTCTTTAGTTCAAATTCTATTAGTAGCTATTATTTGTTCATAATCTTTATTCATTAAAATAGTTTTAACATTTTGAATTTCATTTTTCTTTAAATATTAAAACTATCTTGTAATTGCTTGTATTTTACTATATTTTGGTTTAAGAAAAAAATATGATATGAGAAATTCAGAACCATCAATAATTCTAATAACAGCATATTGCTCAAATTTTAAATAGTATGTACCATATATAGCATTAACTATAATTTTCTTTGTAACTTTAATTAGCAATATGAATAGCAAGGAGGTTAAAAAAACAATAAGTTTTGGTCTTGAAAAAGAATTTTAAACTGATAATTGTTTTCCAAATATTGTCTAGCTGATGCTAATTAATTATTGGCAAACATATATTTTTTTATTATAATTTTTTTGAACTAATAATAAACTTGATGTCAGGTAATATATAAAAATCTATCAAGTTGTTGCTCTTTAATATTATTGTAAAGTTGTAGTACTGTTAATTGGCTATTATTAATAATAAAATTATAGATTTGAGAAGAAACTTTCATTGCTTCAGGTGATGAATAAATATAATAATAGATACCTACTATTACCAAATTACAAGATCAATCTATATTTATCTAAATTATATCACCATGTGTATATCAATTAATTCTTGCCAATATGTTTCATCTACTTAATATTTCAGCAATTTATGACTTTTTACTTTTTAATTCTTCAATAATAAACAAATGTAGTTGATTTTTTTTGTTATATTGCATTTATAATAGATCCAGAAAAATTATTAGTCTTTAAAATAAGCTTGATTATATGTTGTACAATATCTTTATTTATATAATTATTAGAAGTTAAATTAACAATATCTATTAATAGTTTTATGACAATAAAAAGTCTTTTTTCAAATAAATAATCATTCATATTATAATCACTTGGAAGATTATTAAAAATTAAATCTACAATGCCTTCTGGCACTATTGCATTTTCTTGATTTATTGCTATATTTTCATTTTAATTTTAATATATTTTTATTTATTGTTTGCAGAAACTTAAATATAACAATTAACAAATGTTTTCTTAAACTTATTATTGAAATTTTTTGTTTATTAGCTTTAGAACTTTCAAAAGCTTCATTTGGTTTGTTATAGTTACAATAATCACACTTCATTATTTGAAAAAAAGAAATAAATTTATATATTTATATATATTAAAATAAATATATAAATAACAAACAAATGGACATTTAATACTGTAGTATTGCATGATAATTATAGTTCATGTGATCTTCAAAATTTTTTTGAATAGTGATTCTATTCTTGTTATCAGAAAAGTCAGGAAGGCCAGAAAGACAAAAATAGAAAAAAAACCAAAAAAATAAAAAAAATAGAAAGGATGAGCAGAGAAACAAAAAGCAATTAATATAGAAACTAAATATATAAATAAAAATAAAAATGAGACATTTAATGTTTCTAATCTACCAATTTTAAATCTATGCAAAATTCTCAAAAATATCATGAAAGTTATGTAACATTATCTTATAAAATACAACAAGTCATTGTTAGTCTATTTATTCTATTTTAGCTGTATTTTACCAATCAACAATTACAAATTATTATTAAAAATACAAATAAATATGAGCAATTAAAAGATCTTAAAGGTGATTGAGCTTGAAGTCTATTGACTTTGAAAGAATTAAGAATTTGGATCATATTAGTTATTTATATAGGAGTTCATAAAGTCTATGCAATAGAAGATTTATGAAATTCAGAAGAAAAAAACCCAATTCATAGTATTAAGAAGTTTATGTCTTTGTACAGATTTTAGTAATTAAAAAGATTTTTTTATATTCAGATTTAACTAAGTTTCAATCTTTCTAATATTTAAAGGTAGACCTCTTATTATTACATCTTAAAGAAATTCTTAAAAACTTGTATGTTTCTCATATACAAGTTTTATAAATAAAATAATCATGTGATTTGGGTTGAAGCATGCATATATTTAAAATAAAAAAAACTGACACCACAGGTTTATAAATTTTTTTTACTTTGCAATATGAATTATATTTAGTTCTTTTTTTTTAGCTTACAAGTTGATAAAAATTTATAATTAGAATATATTAAAAGCATTAATGAAGTGAGGTGCATAGTTTAGAATTTAGCAAATCAATTTCTAAAAAAAAACTTTTTATATTTACATAGATAACTATTTTTTAAGTATTCTATTTTAGAAAAAAACACTTCTGTAATAATAATCTAGGTGTATGTGACACAGTTTATATTAATTCAAGTAGATCTTCTAAAAACTACTTTAAACTAGAATACTCTTTATAGTATAGTTACTGATAATATATTAGTTGTATTGTGAGTTAATAATGGTTCAGTAACTATGCTTACAACAATTTATAATATTATTAGTAATAAATCAAAAATTGTTAGTAATCAATATTACTCATATAAGACAAATACTAATGCAAAAAAAGTATAACAAGTTTTTGGAAATTTGTCAAAAGAAGAATTAGCAATTTCATGATTAATTGATAATTATAATAAGTATATAGGTGGAATTGATATTGCAAATTAGTTTTGAAATTATTACAATTGTCAATTAACATCTTTTTATATTTGGTTCTCTTTATTTTTTTGGTTATTGGATTCTATCCTTATTAATTATTATATTCTTTATATCAAAACTATAAATACATGTATTACACATAAAGATTTTAGGATTATTCTTATTTGAAACTTGATTAATAAAGTTCTTAATGATGAAATTAAGAAAAAGAAAAATGATTCAGTTATAAAAACTCTTCTAAATCATCTCCAAAATGAAAACAAACTGCTTATATTACAAAAAAATTTAAATTACTTCCAACTCAGTTGCAATCTGAAGATCATTTAATAGAATAAAGGCAAAAAAGAATTATGCATATATTGTTACTACTTGGCAAAAAATAATAAAAGTAATAAAAAAACTAAGTCAGCTGTGATCTTTCAAAATCAATTTTAGTGTATTAAATGTAATGTACCTCTTTGTTGCTCTAAAGCAAGGCCAAATTGTTTTAGAATCAAGCAATTTTTATACAATTTAATTCTCTTATTGAGGTGAATTGAATAGTATAAAAATTGCTTAAATCTGATTACTGGATTATAAGATATTTGTTACTAAGTAAACTTTTTTAAAAATTTTACAAGAAATTTTAATTTTTTTAAATGCCAATATTTTATAATTTAGTGTTTAAAATTGAACAATTTTTATATCATTTGATTCATCTTGTTGAGAGAAATTGAATAATATAAAATTCATTTAATTCTGAGCAATAGGTCATGAGTAACAGCTGGATTACTACAATGTTTTTTTTGACTAGTTATTGATATATTTCTAAACAATCCATCAATTATATTACTAATAAATATAAAATTTTAAATTAATTTATAAAAATATATTTATAATTTTATTTATTATAACTAGCTTTTTGAATTTTGCTATATAATATCTAGTCAAAAGTTTAAATTTTATAGTAATTTTTTTTTAAATTAGTTTTAAATTTTTTAAATTTTGCAAAATTTTTAAAAATATTACTTATTAACTATATATAGAAATAAAAATATTTTATATATAATAAATTAAATAAAAATAATTTTATGTAGTTTGTAGTTAAATATATTAAATATAAAAAAATTAAGTTATTTTATTTTTTTATAAAATATACTGTAAATATATGTAAATTTTTAAAAAAATTAGAGGCAAATTTGCCCGGATTGGCCTACAGACGAAGGGAAACAAAATTTTGGTCTGCATTATACGTAATTGTAGCCGGAATTTGATTTTTTTAATTGCAAAAATAGAAATTTTTAAGGTTTGGGTCTGTGTAATGGTAAAATTAACCCAGGAACATAATTCTCTTAGGTTGAAAATTACATTTTACAAATTTACAATGCATGTAATTTCACCTATGTAAATTCACGTGATATATAGTACCAGTACTATGAAAAATTTAGCTAGCATTATTGAACTTCAATATAGTTTATTGATCAAATCGATGCGCATATGATCAAGGTAATCACATTGAATCATATGATAGAATGGTCATGTTTCTTACAAATTATGGTAATTTCCAGTCCTAATTTTCACTTAATGAGTGGCCACGATTTCATTAGTAATTTTGCCTAAATTTTTGATCATTGATCAAATAGTGAATTTCTTGTGCGGCAAGATCGCAGTAATTACATTGAGCATTTCCTTGCTTAAAGTTTCATCTGGTCTAATTTTTGTTAACCGATTTCAAATATAATGATTACCATGCATGTTATATTTATTTTTAAAAAGAATAACTTAATAATATTTATATTTATTTATTATAACAAAGAAATTTGGTACGTAAACAAAGGATACCAATGGCAAAAAGGCAAATTCTTATCAAATATATATATACATATGTGAAATGGTATGAAAATAAATAAATAAATTCCAATTTGGAATTAGCTAAATATGTCAATGCAGGCCATATATTAATGCTAGCCAGATTATATGATAAGGCCGGCCAGATATTTTATTGTGGGATCATATTAAAAATCCCGCGCGGTATCTGCGCTCCCATCTCTAGTTGACAGTATATTAATATATTTTATATCTATCTGAATATAATATTATAATCTATATTAACAAAAATTTTCTTTTATGCTTTATAATAATTAATTTAATCTTAACATTGTCATTAATTATTCATTTTCTTTGAACCTTTATTATTTTATGAATCCAAAACATAATTAAATATATTCTGCAATGCCTGATTTTCAAAGAAAATCTTATCAGGGTCATACTTTTCACGTACTTTCTCAAATTGTTTAATTTGATCTGATAAGACATCAGAAAGATAAGGTATAACATTAGGCAAAAATTCAAATCCTTTTCCCCAATGAACTCTACAAAAATGAATTTATATAATTAATGAATTGATTCAATTCATTACAAAGAAAAAAATTAATGATTTCATACTTTGCTCTGTACTTATCGAAAAATCTTTGCGCAATTGTTTCCGCAAATTCTTTCCAGCTTGGAGTATCAAGAGCTGCCTCAATATCTAATTGACAATATAATGCTTTTGGATCGTGATCAAATGTAGTAGATAATAATGCATTAGATGATTTTATAATTCTAAACTCTGCAATATAATTTAGTGGAAATTTTCCTTGTGCTGCAAATTCATACATCTACAAAAATAATAAAATTACTCTAAAAAATCAACTAATTGAATATTAGATATAGTAATAAACTTACAGTTTGGATTAGGAAAGAAAATGCATCAGCAACGTTGGAATAATCCGGATCAATTTTGAAACCAAATTCTATCAGTTCAAACTTGATACTTTCTTCGCTAGATATGTAATGGAAAGCATCAGGAGCCTGAAATACAAAACTAGTATTGCCAGCACTGACAAAAGCATTCCATATCGAGGTGGTAACGTTCGGAGTTGCTTCAGGAGTTTGTAAAATACTACTTATGATCTGATACTGGTGAATAAGACCTTGTGATTGGACTTCACGTAATTGTTTGATTTGTTGTTGCGTGAAACTCACAACTTCATCAGTTTTTACCCAATTCTTGACCCAAAGTAAATCTCTATTAGGGTCAAGAGGTTTTGGATCACTTTGAATGAATCCATTAAATGGCCAATAAAATATTTCAATACCATCAGATGAATCTAAAAGATTTTTAATAGTTTGTGGATTAAGCCATACGTTTACTGGAATATAATTGTCATTCATACGAAGATTGTACATAGGTTGTACACGAAAAGTTGCAGAATAGATTATACCAAGTAAACCTAAACAATAAAATTAAATAATGAAAAAAAAGCGAATAATCAAAAAAAAAAATTGAAAGTTTAATGGTTACCTAAGCTGACTTTCGCAGCAACAAATTCTGATTTGTTTATTTCTTCACTAAATTCACATACGTCACCAGAACCAATGACGATTTTCATTGAGATAAGTTGGTCAGCCATAATGCCTGAAGTAGTCTTTGCACCATGTGCACCTACTGCTAAAACACCAGATACTCGAAAGGTGTTATAAACAGTCTCAGAATTAAGAGTTAATGAAGGTTTATGATTTCGGAGTGCTTCATCAAGATCAGCAAATGATGTACCTAATTTTAATTAAATTATAATAAGTTATTCTTACATATCATTCTTTATCAAGAATGAGTATAAGGTGATAAAAATTTACCAGCTTCAGCAGTAACAGTCCAACCATATTTTGGATGTTCTTGTATAGTGATCCGATTTAAACTTGTAACTACCACCAGATAGTGTTTTGTGACAGACAGTAAACTTACAGAATGCCCTTGGGCAATACATCGAATGGTTTTATTATTTGTGTTTGCTAGCTTTACGATATAAATAAGATCTTCAAGTGTAGATGGTTTAAAAATTGCATCTGGTGTAATTTTAATTGCACCATTCCAATTTTCCCAAGTTTTATCGACAATTGGTATTGCAGAACGAGCCACAAGATGTTGATTTATGTTCACTACGACAGACTTATAAACAATCGAAATTATTAAGATCAATAAAAAGCTTAAAATATGTTTCATGATCATTATATGTATTCAAATAATAAGATTACAGTAGTAGCTAAAAAAATGGTAAACTAATTTTTTAGGGTTAAGTGGGACGACAAAAACGTATTAGATTTCGTTTAGGACAGTTATAGATGTGATCAATATACAATTTGTATTCTTAATAAAGAATATTTGTGAGCTTTAAGACTTTATTATACAAGCAAAGCAATTATTGTTTTTCCCAAGTGCCAAAATGATACTTATTTATAGTAAAATTTTCTTATTATTTGTATACATTATTATAAAGCGTTATTTTACTCTACTGCTTAGTCCTCTTTTTTTGCACAAATCCGTTTCTGTCCAACTCGTAATTTCTAACGTCATGTTATTGCGTGCTGGTAAAGTTTAATTTTAGTATTCATTGAGAAAAAAGGTCAATGGAGGCCCAAATAACAGGAGAAAACGTCGATATTACACGACTGATCCTTCACCTGATGTGCAACATATAAAAAAATGATTTTACAATACCGATAGTATATTTTATGATTATAATTCAACACCATTTTATTATAATAAAAATGGTGTTGGATTATAATCATAACATGTACTAGCGGAATGAGCAAATATTTGTTTTATATGTTGCACACTGGGTGAATTGGCCCGAATGTCAATGATAAGTATCCTATTGAGCTTCTCTGGTCTCACAACGCTAATTTTTTTCCTAATATGTACGTACGGTGCAAACCCCAATTTCTATGTTAAGATAATGCATAAACTAGTATCTCATTGAAAAAAAATTTCTTAAATAATCAATTTCAGTAGAGTGATAGGTAGGGATGGGTTCTGTTAGGTTATAGTCGGCTAGCTGACCGACTATAGCCGTAGTCGATAATAGTCGACTAGAGCGGCTTAGCTGACCTGTGTGAGCTGTGGAAACGTGATCCCGGAAGGAGGTAATCGAAGGGTATGTCGATCACCTACTTAATATGGGCTTCCTGGGATTATCGGTCCTAAAAGTCGTTTACAACTGATAGAGGGAATAAGGACAATAAGGGAAATAGATGCAAACGATGATTAACGGGTTATATAAGAAATACGGGTTTTAAGTAATAAAGGACATTGCAGGGGTATATGAGGGATAATAGGGATAATATGTTTAATAGGTTTAATATGTTTAACACCTTAAAGAACGCATATGTAATAGAATAATATATAAGAAGAGAGGTTGTGCTTATCATAAAATTCGCTTCTAATAATTCCCTGTTTCATCTATTGTAAACCTACGATTATAAACACACCACTCTCCAAATCTAATCGCCTCTTATCGACTAAGCCGTTCGTAGGTTGCACGACATATCCATTCGTCAAGCGACTGACTCGCCGTTTCGCTCGTGTCACCGGCTAGCCGACATGTGATATCGGGCCAATTAAATATCATGTTTACGGTGAATTTGAAATTAGTGACTGGATTTGTTGATCACATGAATTATTATAATTAGTTACATTTGTGCATGTGATAATCGACCAATCAATTTTTATGATATGATAATAAAAATACGTATTTTAAAAGATTTATTTACTTAAAGATATCTCACGAACCAATACTCAGAATTTAATAATTTTTATACCCTTTGATTCATCTCATCGAGATGAATCTAATGGTATAAAAACTATCAAATATAATAAAATTATCAAATATAATCCAGTATATAGTGAAATTTTAACGATCATATAATCTTTATTTTTTCTTATATTATTCTAATAAAAATTTGGTTTGGCGAATTATAATTATTTCCAATTAATCTACTTGATAAATATATTCTTTTTAATAACTTCTAGATTGTTTTATTCTAGAATTAAAAATTTTATCATTGAAAATAAGTAAGTAAAATTTAATTTATAAATTGATTTATTATTTATTATATAATTTTTTAATTTCATAATATAAAACTAGTTAACTTATCCTTTTACTTCGTTTTTTATATAAAAGATTCTCTATAAAATATTAGATCTTAGTTACGTGTTTTTGTTTTTTGATTTTAACACTAAAATACATTCGTCATCACGAATTATAAAATCAATGACCTATGATCTCCTATAAAATTCGTCTTTTTTAAAACTTTTTAAGTATTGTGATTATTTTTGATTAATTTTAACAGACTATAGGTATTCGAAGGCTCTTTCCGTTGCTAATTTTTTTTAACGGGTTTAATTGGATAAGTTTTAAAATCACAAGTATAAAAAGTACTTTAAAGCACATAAAAAAATTATTTATTAAATTGAGTAGATCACTGAAAATCAATTTGTCCACGCTGCTTGTTTACATATTTTCGAGCTGATACGTGTCGAACTGTTTATGCACACTGATCGATTATAGTCGGCTATAGCCAGTAACTACAAGTAAGACCGTCCCAATCATAGGCAGAAGTTTGTCTAATTGGCAAAGAAATTCAATTTAATTTTACATTTTTATATAGTTTAGAGTACTTTTTAAAAAAAACAAAACTAATCATAATGAAACAAAAAAAAAAAAGCTGCATACAAGGTTTCATTAGAGCTGTAGAACTCCATGGCCAAAAATGATATATAATTCTTGTCCGTTTTACAAAGTTAGTATAGTAATAACTTCTCGAACCCGATAAAATCAATTTATTACTAAGCTAATTTTTTTAAACGGACGAGAATTAGATCGGCTATAGAGTCCCACAGCTCTAATGAGACCTTCTATACAGTTTTTTTTTGTTCATTATAATTAGTTTTCGTTTTTTTAAAAAAGCACTCTAAACTGTATAAATTATGTATCCTGATCATGCATATTAGGTTTAGCCAATAAAATTTTAAATTTAATCACATGATAAATATCATGTGTTGATTAACCAATAAAATTGTAAACTTTTATAAAATGAAAAAACAATCGAAATTTAAATTAAAATTTATTGTTAAAGTCCAAAATAAATGCCGCTTAATGTTACCGTTAAATAATTACTGTAAGTATGTATTTATTAATTTAAATCAAGATTATTATTATTTAATAGTATTTATTTTTTTATTTATTTACTAAAATCCCAATAATCTATGTATGTTAAATTTCACTAATTCTATCTAATTCTACGTCTAATTCTATATTTGCTCAAATTCCTAATATTTTACACTATACCAAATTACATTACACAACCATAATTCTAAGAAACTGTTGCAACGTTAATACTCCAAAATTAGCCGAATAATTTTCGGCCGATTCAATTAATTTAGTGATTTTAGTAGCATTAGTATATAAATTACATAAATTATAATTCACGTTAGCATAGCGGGCTTTCATTGTGATTGGCTGATTTTTGAAGATCATCCTGTGATACGATTGGTTAATCGATAATCAAAAATCGTTTAAGACGAAGATATTTTATACGAAGCTAAATTGTGACAAAATAA